>VMBQ01001905.1:143864-158252 GCA_007657795.1 Dreissena rostriformis | reverse complement strand
AATAATGGCCTTCTGAGCTGAAAGTCACCCTACCATATAGCATATACATGTTTTCTCAATGTTTACTCGCGAGCTGTCTATTGATTCGAACGGTAAACAGTGCAGTCATTTGTTTACATATACATATTTGTTGTCATTTGGTATTTCATCGCTTGTTTTGTTACACATAAATAACATTGTTTATACAAATATTTATCTGGAAGTTAACGTCATCCTTATATATTTGAAATATAACACCACTGCATTTAAATGTTATATTACATGAGCCATAAGAAAATACGGTGAACAGGTTTCTGCAACAAATAATTAAAGTGGTAGAAAATCCTTTTTATCATCTTTGCTTTTTATCCTTATCTTCCTCATCATCTTCAGCTGCAGAACATCGCCATCATCAACAACAACAACAACAAAAACAGTGACCATCACAAGACATTCCCAAAAGTGCCGGACCGTCGAACCTGACCGATGTTTTAAAGACAGGTCCGATTGAAAATGCTATGCTGCCGGTCCGTATTTCCGCGAAATAATTCAAGGGGAAACATTTTTTTTTTCATAAAATGTAAGCATGAAAAGAGAAGAAGATTCTAAAATGAAATGCGAGCGGAAAAAATGACCGTATTTTTGTTTACATTCATGATATGTTATTGCGCAGGCGCACAAAGACACTGCCTTCAATGCGATAAAAGCTATGTCAATAGTTTTTTTCCGGTTCTCAGATCGTTGTAATCTGGGCATTAAGAGTTTGTTTCCGTTAAAATTTACGTTTACAAGTGCCTTTTTATTGTTTCATACATCTTTGTGGCCAGTTCGCTGACATTTGTATATAAATTCTGAGTTGTCATATAAGTTCGCAACACGGAAATATTTTTCATTGAAAGTTTTCTTTATTTTGATTATTGCTTTGTGCTTTCCAAACTGAGTCTGTTGCATTATGTAATTGATGTACCGCATATGTTCAGTTGTTTAAAAGGTACTATATTGATTATTACCAGTATTAATGTGTGTAATATGTTAATATTGATTGACATTGTTCAGTCACTGTCACAATTAACTGAAATGTTTCTGAAAACATTTGTTTTAATAGCAATTGCATGCCAGTATACATTTCTAGAATTTTCAATTGAGAAATTGTACTGTTTTTAACTATTTTGTGGTTTTAATATTTTTCCTTTAGAAAACTGTGTGAGAATGTTGTTTTTTGTAATTGTTCAGTTTTCATTGTTTAGTGTTGTGTTGTTTAATTTTCAATTTCATTTTTTCAATTATCTTAAATCAATAAATTTGAGATGGTTACTTGATGTTTCGGTCATCTGAATCCCAGTCCGGTCCTGCAAGTTAATTAAATCCACAGGACCAGATGTCCTGTGGACTTCAATACTTTTGTGCATGTCTGAAACACCCCTACACCCACGCTCTTTTAACATCACCACCAGCAGCAAACCATTCTACCATCACTGCTTTTATCCCTATTGTTTTCGTCATTAGGATTGTATCGTCATTACAATCTAAACCGTCATCGTATTATTATCAAAATTAGCAGCATAAAAAACACGATGTATACATCATCATGATAAGAGTAACTTAGTATAAATCACAAGTTTCAAAGTAGTAATTCAGTAACCAGACATGATTATTCCTGACAGTTCTATACCAAAACGAATGGATATTCGCCGATAATTGCAATATTGATAATCAGGTGATCAGAAAAATGCTTCTGATTATGCTGATGTTAATTATGACGGTGAGTAAATGAGGATGGTAAATGGGATGATGATTATAGTAATGATGATGGTAATTATTACGACGATGATGATGATAAATTATCACAACAACGACGAAGATGATGATGGCAACGACTATGATAAATATGATGGAACTGACGAAATGAGCAATTAGGCATAACCAACGTGCGATTCGTTTCACTATAAATATATTTAATTATATATTTATGTACTAATTCAGCGCACGTTGGTTTTGAAGACCGAAGTTGGGTTGCACCAAACTGCGGTACTACACTGGCATCGGTTTACAAAATAGAGAACAACTGCAATGCCTTCAGCGCTTTGATTAAAGACCTGTTACACTATAGTGACCTTATATCATGTGCACTTAAATAAAGTGTCTGTGTATATTCAAGTGGTTGCGTTTAAAACCCACTATGTATATAATCAAACACTTAAATATATTGCGATAAGTTGTCCAACAATCTACGGAAATTACGTGTTTGCCTTTTTGCGTAGTTACGTTTGTGATACAAATTACTCACACAGACAGCTATTGAGTGTTTCTGATACACTTTTAGTTGCGTTTTATTAAATTCCATCATCCTTTTTGCGTGCTAAAGGTTTATTTGGGTTTTCTTTTAACTCCGGATATAAATGTATAAGTAAGTGTGTAATCTTGTATTATCAAAATCATAATTATCAAGACAATAAGCTACTTCGTTTTCGTTCATAACAGAAAGCTTATCGTACTGTTAGATATAACATCTTGGTTGGTAACTTAAAAGGCTGTATATTTCGTGATTGCGATTACTGGTCACACTTTTGTTTCCCTATATACATTATTTATTAAAGATTATTAATTACAAACGGTTTAATATTTCCGTACGGTGAATGTGTGTTATTCACAAAGTACCCCTCAGGCTTTTGATGCGTTGATACGGTTATAATGTATTTAATATATTTATTTTAATGCAAATTGTATAAATAGTCAACATAAAATTTTGCATAAAATGACTTATTCGACTTGTACTTAAAACGGGAAATACAATTTATTAAAAAGTGTTGTATACAATATTATATTACCGAATCATTTACAGGTCATAATCTGGGTTTATTATCCTCACGCCGGAAGGCATAGGGCATAAAAGTCGCAATTCGGTCCGTGTGCGTGCGTGCGTCAGTACGTCAACATATGGATGCTGCGATTACTAAAACGTACTGACGCTAGGTTTATGAAACTAAGTATTTTAAAGAGAGTCATATGGGAAATATGCACGTTATCTCAGATTTATTCTTTAGACGAAAAGCTTGGTTGCTGTAGTGACCAAATTAAGTGAAAACAAAATTGTGGATCCACTGACAACTCATAAGTACTTAAGCTAGGTTTATGAAACTCGCTATGTGGATAGAGGCCACGTTATTTAAGATTTTTTCGGACAAAACATCCATTTGTTATAGTTACAGAAATAATTGAAAACTTATTCTGGATCATGCGCTCTATCTTTTAATCAGCGAAGCTGATTAAACCTAGTGGGTGCGTAGATGGTCATATGGGAAATATGCACTTTAGTTTGGAGCTTGTTTTTCAGATCAAAATTGTAGTTGCTATGGTTACATATATGATGAATACAATTAACCGGGAAGGAAACTACTGTTTTATCTGTTACAAAGCTGTTGTTAATATAAGATAAAATTCTAACAGTACCCTTCCGATAAGAATGCACCCGTGGCGGGGAATACACTTTCTGTGACCGCTTCTTTTGATTGTTAACAATATAAATGTAAGCTGTTATGTGGCTGTTCGATTAGATTGCTTGGTGTTTGCGCTTCTCACTCCGGCGAATCGGGTTACATTCCAATTCGCGGCTCATAGTGTATTTTGGTAGGCCTTTATTCCCCTCAGCACAAGAGCACGTGCAAGTATACACTCCGAGTCCTCACATAGCCTCAGGCATCAAAAGCCCTAATTAAATTAATACAAAACAAACACACGAACGAACTCATACACGCACAATGCGTTTTTCCACGGTCTGTGTACCATTTAAGAACTAAATCTGAACAGAACAATTTACACTCGTGTGTTCAACACAGATCCGAAGATAATGTAAACACGGTTACTGGTATATGACACTAAAACCTTCTTTACTTCTGATTTCAGGAAGTCTAGCTATGGCAACTAAAATATTGCTTATCACCTTGGACCCACCAACAAACCTGCATTTTGATTCACAACTGTTTGCCTAAGTGTCATGCGAGCAGCAAGAATATCCACTCGCCATGTGCACAGTGCGAAACTGAAGCTGGGGATATGAAGATTAATCCATCGAAAGCAACGTGCTTTTCTAGAAATGTTTCCACAGACTCGGCGAACACAAACCATAGAAGACTGCTCTGAAAACCATGGCGATGATCCATCATGTAACTTGTACAAACTTTTGGACCATGTTGGATACAGCCATGATATTATCGCAGAAAGGCGGAGAGTGTTCCATGGGATAGACGCGATTTAAAACAATGGAAGAGAGGAAAACATTGTCCGTTTAACAGCCGGCAGCATTCTGGATTGTGGAGTCGCACAGTGAGGAGATATTCCGTAAGCAGAATCTAATGCACGTCTTACAAATTGCTCTGAAATTCACGAAGACTGCTCTGGTTAATAATAATCTTCCGTACTACATGATACCTGGTAGGGACCTGTTAGTTGGACGTACTACAGAAAACGAAAGGTCTGAATTGATCATTAAATTAGAAGAACTAATCACTGAAGATGAACGGATAATATATCGGTTACCGAAACTACGAGAGGCTGTGGAGAATGTCCCTCTCGACGAACTCGAACAAACGGGAAAGCGTAGGGACAACCTGGAGCGCCTTGAGTTGACGCGCCAGTACATTTACGCGACGTACCGGGCATCAAATCTTCAACGGGAAGAGATAGACGAACTGTGTTGGCATGACAAGAGATACCGGGAAGCCAGGTATGTAATGTACGACATAGTATGGCCGCAATGGAGGAACTATCTAACATCAGAAAGAAGAACAGAGACGTTGAATACGGTGATACAAAGCATCGCGAACTCCGGTACCTTCAGGGATCATTATCTGAGATACGCCCATAGTTGTCTCACTGGTGTATGGCCACATATGAAATCGGATGTAACGATGAAGGAAGATACGTCCGAAGATCTGATTGTAGAAATGTTTGCCATTTTACGTGTGAAAATAGACAGAGCGTTGTCCTAGAATATAATATAAAGTCGAATGAAGCCGTTTGTTTTCCCCCGTAACATCCGGCAGAAAGGCTAAAGGCTTCTCATCATGTTTTGAAAGCGACTTCGACCAATTGATGATATATCAGAACATTGTTTGTCGATTTGAAATCTGCACAATATGTTTTCAAAGGATACAACCGAGTTTGGCATTTAAGGGGAAGCATACTACCAAGGACATTACAAACTGAAGTTGGTAACAAGAGGTGTTTAGTTGCTGAAACACGTTGAAGCTTCTCGAGTCACAAACAAAATGGATAGTTTTATATTTCTAGCGATTTGTTCACGAAGCAACTAGATCGAAAATATTGTATGGATACAGTTAAAGGATGGAACAATGGAACTGGGTTGTTACGGTTATTCCGCGCGGATGACGTGCTTGCATTTCGTTGCGTTGTCCAACGACAGGTTCTAGTCGACTAGGCTAAACGGAGGAGACCCTTTGGTTGGCTATGTGCTAACGTCATAAATGACGGCATGAATCTAGATGCGCAGTAAGTACCTGAGTTGTAAGGGGTCCAGTAATCAGGGCATTGAATGGCGCATCTGCTGTATTTATGGGGAATTGAAGCTAACTGACACTTTAAACGAGTGTCATTCTTCTAAAAAAAGATTAACAAAGAGGTTCTTCATCTAATCTGCAGTTAAATGTAGTCTTATATCATGAAGAATGTGACATTTTGTGTTGTGGACACGCACCGTCAGGAGATAATCCGTGATGAGAATCTAATGCACGTCCTACAAATTGCTCTGAAAGTCATGCAGCCTGCGCTGGTTGATAATAATCTTCCTTACTACATGATACCTGGAATGGACCTGTTGGTTGGACGTTGGACTGAAAACGAAAGGTTGGACTGATAGGCAAATTAGGAGAACTTATCACTGAAGATGGACGGATAATGGGATGTGATGTATTAAATGTACGACATGGTATGGCCGAAATGTAAGGACAATTTAACTGCGGGAAGTCGAAAAAAGACTCTGAACACCGTCATACAAAGCATCGGTGACGCCGGTACCTTTATGGACCATTATTTGAGATTCACTCACAGTTGTCTCAGTACTGTATGGCCTCATCTGAAATCGGAAATAAGGGTTAAATGAAAAAACATCCGAAGAGCTGATTGCGGAACTGGTTGCCATAATACGTGTGAAAATAGACAGAGCGATGTCGTAGAAAACAAAATCGTATTTGACCGTTTATTCAAATTCAAAATTAACTTCTTTGACTTTATTTATTGAAAAAACGGATAACCTTTTATCTCTCATAAAGGGTTATATTGAATACTGGCAAACGACTTGCTTTCGACATAGATTTTCTCTTCATATTCATTGTTTTAATAGCTATTTTTACATGTTTACTGCTTTACATGCACAAGACTACAATTGTTTCACTCTTCATATTGATTGTTTTAATCAACTCTCAGCAATCATTATGCTGCCATAAATAACAGGTGAAATTTACACTCAATTATTGTTTTAGTGTTATTATAACGCTTTTAAGAATGCAAACTGTGATCAGATGTTTTCTTTTGAATCTCATATTTATAAACATTTGGTTTTCGTACTCTTTTGTCATTCACAACACATTTAATATGCATGTTTATTTATTGGAATCATCAAGTCGTTTCAGAGATATTTATTTTTTTGATAGATCTAGGAGTGGAAGTGCAAAACAAATACATACTTGTTTACGCTGTTTGAAACTTTTCATGACATGTTCGCAGAACAGCAACCTTTTCGTTTTTTTAAATTGTGCACCTTTAAACAGTTCACATATGGTTAACAGAAGTAAAATGTATAGACGATTAATACTGAAAGCGGAGTACCCTATGTGTTAACATTCAGGATATGCCCTAGACTAGTCAGCCGTTTGTTACTGCTAAACCTATCAGTATGTGCGCGCTCCCATTTTGATGTTTTGTTCGTAAAGATAGCCCTTCTGAAATGTGCATAGTTCTTAACTTTTACAATTGACGTTTAAGAAAACACGAGAATGTGTAAACAATCGTTAAAACAAAAATATATAACAAAAATATATATGGAGAACCCCAAAATCGACAAAAAGAGATTATTACCAGTGCTTCAGCGATGTTGCAACTTGTTTTTAAGCGGTCATTTCCATTTCGAATTTAAAAGTGCAAACAAGTGCCACAATTTACAGAACTCTATTGTAGAATTTAGGTAATAAAAATACCAACGGATGCCCTGACTAAAAGGGTGAATTGACTAAATTAATTACATGTAAATGGCAACTAACTATATTGGCCATAAAGTATGTCTTTATTTTTAATTTTGCGACCTATTATATCCAACGCGAAAATATTGAAGTAAATTGTTTTATTCCCTGAAGCGTCTAGTGAAATGTAATGAGTAGTGTTTTCTGCCTGTTATACTGATCTACCGATAGCCAATGGATGTGTTTTTGAGACAGTAAACATCGTGGAATACATACCAGTAGTGCAACCAAGTCAGAGACACAACGTAGCTGAGAGGATCACGACAATACGTACATGCAGCGTGTTCAAGTATGTAGATGTGGCCACCTGTATACATATCAATGTCTTTTCTGTTAATGTGTCAAGTTAATACGCGTACGATACGTTTTTACAGTTTGTTAATGCGTCAACCATATGTTGACATAAGGAGTGTCTGTTGATGTGTCATATTTTGTGTGGACTTGCCGTCTGTTAATGTCATATTGCGTAGTTTTATTTCTGTCTTTGCGCTATAAAAATGTATTGCTTTATTTAATCTAATAATGTGTCATACAAAATATTGTTGGTTCGTTCTATCGATCTGTAATACATTATGTCTATCGCACATATATTGTAACAACTGTTCAAGACTTATCACTGCGTTATACGTCGGAATACGTAATCCTCGTGATTGACAAGATGTTTAGAAGTTGTTGAACTCTAGTATAGTATTCATGTATCCAACGATTGCTTAAGTGGTACTTAATATTTGTTCAAGTAATGCGTTTATAACAATTCATCACGAGTTCGACTTCGGTGTTACCAGTTACGTATGTGTGTTTCAAACAATGCACTGTTAGATGCAAATAAAACTAGTCCGGACACGATACATAAAAGTATATGATCCGCATTACAAACTGCAACGTGATGGCGAACTAGCGTAATTATTAACTTATCACACTGCTTTCGTACACATCTATATTAATCAACATATTATGATTCATGTTAACGAAGAGAATGACAAAGAAAAAATATGTTTAAATCACAATCCACAACAACTAATTCATTTGTAAACGGTTAAAGGCAGTTATTTTGGAGTAAAACATAATATATAATATTGCGACCTACGCGTAAAACGGTTGCATCTTATATAAATGTTCAGCATGTACAACGATATTCTCATTAACCATTGATCACAAAGTTTATATGGTGCAAAGTTAATCAATTGAATAGCATGGCTTCGACTCCGCTCATTCAATAAATTGCGTTCATATAAACCGCTGTGACTTGAAAAACAAATTAAACAATGTAATAGTCCAGGATGTCAATAAGCCATTCTACTTGTATTTTGAACAATCGCAAAAGTCTGGAATCTTCATCGATTTATAAATTAATCTAAAAATAGATGTGACACAAAAGAAAAATGTATACATCATATTTGTAACATTCAAAGACTTTCATCAACATAAAGTATAGTCATGTATGCTGAATGTTTATTTGCGAGCTTTCTACCGATTCGGAAGGTGAACAGTACAGTCCTTTGTTTGCATAAACGTATTTGTTTTAATTTAATTTTACATCACTAGTTTTGTGTACACATAGATAACATTGTTTGCAGAACTATTTATGGAAAATAAATTGACATCACCCTTTTATTTTGAAATATTACGCACACACAAACAGCAACTTTCAATGACTGAATAGTGTCTTCTTGCACCAAACTTTGGTGGCAACCCATAATTTGTGTTCAACTTTTGAGTACATTACTTTTGGAACGCACTTTGCTGTCAACCAGACTTATGTACTGAAAACCGTGCATTGTGTTCTATATTTGTTGTTAGTGATCATTAAATAAAAGTGGTACATAATCATTATCATCACCTGCCTTTTTATCCTTATCTTCATCACCATCACCAGCTTTATCCGAAGACCATCAATGCCATCATTAAAAACAGCAACAACAATAAAAATACCACCCCACCATTATGTTCTGTCATCATCTTCAACAGCAACAACACCATACTTCCGCGATTATCTATATCGCCTTCGTCATCAATATTTTATAATCATAAAAATCTAAACCGTCATCATGTCATTATCATATTATACACGATGCATACATCAAAATGAGTTTTACTTTGGTATAAATCCAGGTTTTAAAGCAATAATTGAGTAAACAGACTATTCATGACATTTTTATATCAAAACGAATGGGTATTGACCAATGATTGCAATATTGGTAATCTGTTGATGAGAAAAATGCTTCTGATTTGCAGTTGATAATTATGATGGTGAATATATGAGGGTGGTGGATTTTACGATGATAATAATGGGGATGATGAAGATGGAGATGATGATGATGATGGTGGTGGTGGTGATGATGATGATGATGATGATGATGATGATTATGATGATGATGATGATGATGACGATGATGATGATGATGATGATGATGATGATGATGATGATGATGATGATGATGATGATTCATACTTCAACGTATGTACTACAATGCCCTGTTTACGCAAGAGATCAACTGCAATATTTACACCGCTTTGATTAAAGTCCTGTTACACTACGTTTGTCACGTTTGGTGAACATTACTCATACAGCTGTTGGGTTTTTATGTTAAACTATTAATAGAAATGACGCTCTACTCACACGTGTGTTATATTTTATACATTCCAGCGTCTCTTTTGAGTGTTAAAGCTTTAACTGGTTTTTATTGTATCTTCGGATATAAATGAATACGTAAGTGTATATTTTATATTATCAAACACGGAATAACCAAGAGGCAGCGCGTGTTTGTTTTCGTTATAACAGATTGATTACCGTACTGTAAGCTTTTAAACCTTGGTAGTTGAACCCTAATTCTGGTAACACGTATACAAAATGTAATTTGTCTAAGACACTATTGATTATTTCAAGCAGATCTATGGGGGCGCTTTTTTTCCCAATTTACAATATTAAAAATGTTAAGATTACTTTTTGTATATATTACATACGGTGTAATCTTTCAGTCAAATGTATGTGTTTTGTTTTTAAAATGAACATGACATAGCCCTCGTGATTTTGACACGTTTATACGGTTTAAATATATTAAATCAATTCATGTTAATGCTGTTTATAAATAGTCCATATACAATTGCGCATAAGATGACTTATTTGAAAAGTACTTTAAACGCAAACTACAGTTTATTTATATGTTATGTATACAATACTAAATTACCGTTTCAATTACAAGTCATGATCTGGGTTTATTATCCAGGACACACAATGTTATTTATTTTTATGTCGTGCGATAGTTGCAATAATTCAACTCTCAGCTTTATAACCCAATGGGTTGCTGGGAGTTGTAGTTGAAATAATCCAACCCCCAGCTATATTGACCCTCCGGGTCGCTGGGGGTTGGAACTCCTTACACGATTANGAAACTGCAAGAACTTATCAAAGTTTACCTGTCTAAACCACAAACGCATCCAAATGGTCCCATTTAAGCAAGAAATAATTGCTTTTTATTGACTTTGTTTATCTTTCGTACGCTTTATCCACCATATTGGAAAACTGACCCTATATAGGTTAGGTCGCAGTACACCAATATTGTGCGCATCGGGTTATGTGATGTAGCCTAAAAGTCGATAATGATGTTGAATATTCGTTACAGAATACACAGTTTTAAATTTCAACATAAAAAATGTCAACGAGAATAGTGTGTTGAAACATCGTCATGTTTTTTAGGGTGCATGCCAAGGATAACGTCCGTAGGTTGTCATTCAGGTAAATTTAACATGTTTATGAAGTTTATTCATTTTTTTCCTCAATTGGTCTCGAACGACGTCTGTTTAGTGAAGCGCACGGATTCGCTTCGCTGAACTGCGCCCATGTTTATGGAGGGACGCATATGGACAGAGCCGCCACAGCAAAAATTATCAAAGGCTCTGGGAGTCCGTTTATATGGACTAGTCGTGCGACAGACCGTAAACGTCTGGATAACTCAAAGCGTATTTTATAAAACTCGGTATTATATAGATGGCCATTCCGGAAATATGCACTTTATCACAATAGTATTCGTAAGAAGAAAATTGTGGTTGCTATGATTATAGAAATAAGTCAAAACTTAAATCTGGATTCACTGACAACTCAAAAAGAAATTATTCTGTGTTTATGAAATTCGTTACGTGGATAGAGGCTACGTTATTTCAGAGTTTTTATCGGGAAAATGTAGTTGCTGTGTTTACAGAAATACTAGAAAACTTTATTTGTATCCTTCACTACCTCAAAAAGTAAGCTAAGCTTATAAAACGCATTGTGTTTATAGATGGTCATATGGCAAATATGTAAGTTAGTTTAGTTTATTTAAGATATGTAATTAATAAAAAACACACTGGAAGGGAACTGTTGTTTTGTCTGTGACAAAAGCTCTTTTTACTAAAAGATACAATTCTTACTGTGCTCTTTCGATAACATTTCAGCCGGAGCAGGGGATACGCTATTTTTGACACCTTCTTGACATTGTTTTAAATAAATAATAAATGTTTTTGTCTGTCCGATAAGCGCATTGCTCGGTGTTTCGCCTCTCATTCCGGCCATCCGGGTTCAATTTCCATTTGCGGCGCATAGTAAATTTTAGTAGGCTTTACCTACCTCCATCTTCAGCACAAAATAACGCGCAGGGATACACTCAGAGTCCTAACATAGCCTTACCCGCGGGAAGCCCTCACAATTAAACACAACAAAGACGCGCGCACGCACAATGCGTTTTTCTACGGTATCTGTACCATTTAGTAACTAAATCTGAACAGAACAGAAAATAAGTTTAATTACACTTATATGTACAATACAGATTCGATGATAAAATAAACACGATAACTAGCATATGACACTTAAACCGTCTATAATTTTCGTTTCAGGAAATTTAGTTATGGCAACTAAAGTATTGCTACAAACCTTGAACCCACCAAGAAATCTACATTTCGATTCCACAAATGTTTGCCTAAAAAGCCTTGCTAGCAACAAGGGTATCCATTCGTCATGTGCAAAATGCGAAACTGAAGGTGGGCATTTCAAAACGATTCATACATCGGAAGCAACGTGTTTTTATGTAAATGTTTCCAAAGACTCGATGAATAAAACCGTGCTAGAATGCTCAGGAAACCATGGCGACGATCCATCACGTAACTTGTTCAAACTGTTGGACTATGTTGGATACAGCCATGATATGGTTGCAGCAAGACGGAGAGTGTTTCAGGAGAAAGACGCGATGATTAACAGTGCAAGAAATGAAAAAAGGGTCAGTGTGACAGCCGGAAGCAAGGCTGAAGGATTCGCATCATGTTTTGAAAGTGACTTCGACCGATTGCACATATACCAGAACATTGTTTGTCGATTTGAAATTTGCCCAAACGTGTTTTCAAAGGATTTAATACAGTTTGGCATGTTAGGGGAAGCATGCCATCCAGGACATTACAAACTGAAGTTGTTAACAAAAGGTGTTAAGTTGCCAAAAATAATTAAAGCGTCGCTAGTCACAAACCAACAGGGAGAATCTTACATTTCTAGCGATTTGTTCACGAAAGAATTTGAGCGAACCGTTTCTTTTGATTCATTGGGTGGATGGAACAAGGGAACTATGACGGGACCTGCCGTCCCTTCAACGCGTGGGATATATCGCAGGGATGACGTGTACGCATTTCGTTGCGTTGTGCAGAGAGAGGTTCTGGACGACTGGGCTAAACGGGAGAGACCATTTGGTTGGCCACGTGCTGACGTTATAAATGACGTCATAAATCTAGATTCGCAGCTAGTACCTGTTGGTTGTAAGGTTTCCAGTAACCGAGGCATGGAGTGGCGCATCTGCTTTATTTATGCGGAATTGAAGCTAACTGAAACGTTAAACGAGTGTCAGTATAAACTGTACATTCTGCTGAAAATGATCAACAAGGAGGTACTTCATCCAATTTGCAGTGAAATGTCGTCTTACATCATGAAGAATGTGACATTCTGGATTGTGGAGTCGCATTGTGAGGAGATATTCCGTGAGCAGAATCTAATGTACGTCTTACAAATTGCTCTGAAATTCTTAAAGACTGCACTGGTTGATAATAATCTTCCGTACTACATGATACCTGGTAGGGACCTGTTGGTTGGACGTACAACTGAAAACGAAAGGTCCGGATTGATCAGTAAATTAGGAGAAATTATCGCAGAAGATGGGCGGATAATATATCGGTTACCGAAACTACGCGAGGCTATTGATGCTATCCCTCCCGAAGAACTTGAACAGACGGGAAAGCGTAGGGACAAACTGGAACACCTAGAATTGAAGCGCCATTACATTCTAGCATCGTACAGCGCACCAAATCTTCAACGGCAAGAGGTATGCGAACTGTCTTGGCGTGACAAGAGATACCGGGATGCGATTTATGACATGAACGACATTGTTTGGCCGCAATGGAGGGACTATTTAATAGCGGAAAATCGAACTGAGACGCTGAACACGGTAATACAAAATATCGGGGACGCCGATACCTTCAGGGATCATTATTTGAGATTCGCACACAGTTATCTCAGTATTGTATGGCCATTTCTAAAATCGGAAGTAACAGTGAATGAAGATACGTCTGAAGAACTGATTATGGAAATGGTTGCCATATTACGAGTGAAAATAGAGAGAGCGTTGTCGTAGACTATACATTCGATGTTAACATTTTTTCAAAGTTTATTAACGTGTTGAACATATTTGTTGGACATATGATTACCATTTATATTTCTCATAACGGGTTACTTTGAATACTATCAAATGATGTGCTGTCGACATAATTATTGTTTTACGTTGACTGCATTACATGAACATTTGTACGGTAGTTTAACTCTTCGTATTAATTGGTTTAATCAGCTCCCATGAATTATTATGCAGTCATAATTAACAGGTTAAAGGCTCATTCAAATATTGATGCAATTGTTATTATAAAACTATTTAAGGGAAATAAAATAACGTCACCCTTATTTTTTGAAATATTACACCACTGCATTTAAACTGAACCTTATCCGAGTTAGAAAAACTGACCCTTATCTGGGTGGGAAGAAAATACAGTAACCATGTTTTTTTTTTTTTTTTTTTTTTTTTTTTTTTTTTATATTTTTAAATGCAAACCGAATGAATTTAAAATGATGATATGAACAGACTTTCTTTTAAAT
>VMBQ01001905.1:109228-143287 GCA_007657795.1 Dreissena rostriformis | reverse complement strand
CCATATGTTTTTAGAATTTTCTGGTAGAATAATTTCCATTTACTCGTATTGGTTTTATCTAGGTATCTTTTAACCCAGCTGCATTTGATTGCATTCAAGAATGAGTCAATGTTCGTTAATTGGATACCTCCATTTTCTACAGATTGAATTAACTGAGTTCGTTTTATTTTATCAGGCTTACCGTCCCATATGAAATTAAATATTGATGATTTAATATCGTTAATAATATCATTTGGTGGATTTGGGAGAACTGTTAATACATAAATTAATTTAGGAAGTGCAAACGTTTTCAATACAGTGTTTTTTCCGATTAGTGTAAGTTTACGGTGATGCCATGATTTTAAGCAGTTTTTAAAATTCTGTAATTTAGGTAGTATGTTTTTAAGAACTGTATCCTTTTCATTATTTGTGAAAGTAATTCCTAACGTTGTGGCTTCATCGGATGTCCAATTAAATTTCATTTCTTTTTTATATTGGACATTACTTTGTTTTAATTTACCTACTCGTAGCACAGTACATTTACTTTTGTTTAGTTTAAGACCCGATGTCATTCCGTAAAGGGTTAGCGACTCTATTAGGTTATGGAAAGAATCGTAATTGTCGTTTAAAAAATAAGTTGCATCGTCAGCAAATAGGGACTGTTTGATTTCTTCGTCAGGTTCTAGTGATATGCCTTTAATGTGTTTATTTGATTGAATGTGATGTGATAGACACTCGATGCAAATAATAAATAGCGATGATGAGAGTGGACATCCTTGTCGAACCCCTCGTTCGATGTTAAAACTGTTTGAAAAGAAGCCATTGTTAATGATTATACTGTTAATATCGGTATAGAATAGTTTGACCCATTGAATGAGACTTTCACCAAAGTTCATATTTTCTAAGCAAGAGAACATTGTTTTATGCTGTTGTATCTGCAGCAGAAAATAATAGTTGCTAATAATCTTTTTTATCATCTTCCCATTTTATCCTTATCTTCTTCATCATCTTCAGTTGCGAAAGATTGCCATCATCATCAACAACAATAACAAAAACACACCCTACTATCATAATATGTTATAATCATCACCACGAACAACACTATACTTCCATCACCGCTATCCCTATTGTTTTCGTCATTAAAATTGTATCGTCATAAAATCTAAACCGTCATAATATTATTATCACCATTATCAGCATAAACAACACGATGTATACATCATCATGATAAGAGTAACTTGGTATAAATCACAAGTTTCAAACCAGTAATTCAGTAACCAGACATGATTATTCCTGATATTTCTTTATACGAATGGGTATTCGCCGATAATTGCAATATTGATAATCAGGTGATGAGAAAAATGCTTCTGATTATGCTGATGTTAATTATGACGGTGAGGAAATGAGAATGGTAAATGGGATGATGATTATAGTAATGATGATGGTGATGTTAAATTATGACAACGCTGAAGATTATGAAAACAACGTCTATGATAATGATGACGAAACTGACAAAATGAGCCATAAGGCACAACCAAAGTGCGATTGGATTTACTATAAATACATAAATATTTATATAAATATAAATAAATATATGTACTACTTCAGCGCACAAAACTGCGGTACTACAATGGCCCCGGTTAACAAAATAGAGAACAATTGCAGTACCTTCGGCGCTTTGATTAAAGACCGTGTTACACTATAGGGGCTTTATATAAAGTTCACTTAAATAACGTGTCTGTGTATATTCAAGTGGTTGCGTTGAACACCCTCTATGTATATAATCAAACACTAAAATATATTGCGATTAGTTATCCAACAATCTACGGAAATTACGTGTTTTCCTTTCTGCGCAGTTACGTTTGTGATACAAATTTCTCACACAGACAGCTATTGGGTGTTTCGGATAAACTTTTTATAGAGTTGCGTTTTATTTGATAAATTACAGCGTCCCTATTGAGTGCTTACGGTTTATTTGGTTTTTCTTTTAACTCCGGATATAAATGTATACGTAAGTGTATAACCTTGTATTATCATATCATAATTATCAAGACAATAAGCTACTTCGTTTTCGCGTATAACAGAAAGTTTATCTTACTTAGTGTTAGATATTATATCTTGGTTGGTGACATAAAAGGCCGCGTATTTCGTGATTGCGATTACTGGTCACACTTTTGTTTAATTATATACGTTATTTATTTAAGATTACAAATTTCAAACGGTTTAATAGTTCAGTATGGTGAATGTGTGCTGTTCACAAAGAACCTCTCATGCTTATGGTGCGTTGATACGGTTATGATTTATTTAATCAATCTATTTTAATGCAAATGATATTAATAGTCACATCAAATTTTGCATGAAATGACTTATTCGAATACTATATTACCGGTTCATTTACAGGTCATAATCTGGGTTTATTATCCTCTCGCCGAAAGGCGTAGGGAAAAGATGTCGCAATTATGTCCGTGTGCGTGCGTGCGGCAGTACGTCAACATTTCGATACTGCGATTACTTAAATATGCTGACGCTAGGTTTATGAAACTCAGTTGTATAAAGAGGGTGGAAATATGCACGTTTTCACAGTTGTATTCGTTAGACGAAAAGTTTGGTTGCCATAGTTACAAAATTAAGTGAAAACTAACATCTTGATCCATTTACAAATAAATAAGTGCCTAAGCTGTGTTTATGAAACTCGTTATATGGATAGAGGCCACGTTATGTCAGATTTTAATCGGACACTACTGTCTTTGTTATGGTTACAGAAATATTTTAAAACGTAACCTGGATCATGCGCTCTACCTCAAACTGTACTTAAGCAAGGCTGATGCAACTCAGTGTGTGCATAGATGGACATATGAGAAATATGCACTTTAGTTCAGAGTTTGTTTTTTCAAATCAAAATTGTGGTTGCTTTGGTTACATTTATAATTAAAACAATTAACCCGGAAGGAAACTGTTGTTTTATCTGTGACAAAGCTGTTGTGAATATAAGATAAACTTCCTACTGTACCCTTCCGATAATAATACATTCGTGGCGGGGAAAACACTATCTGTGTCAGCTTTATTTCATTTTTTAACAATATAAATGTAAAATGTTATGTGTCTGTACGATTAGCTGATTGCTTGGTGTTTGCGCTTCTCACTCCCGCGAATCGGGTTATATTCTAATTCGCTACTCATAGTGAATTTTGATAGGCCCCCACCCCCTCAGCAAAAGAGCAAGTTCAAGTATACCCTCTTTTTCCTCACATAGCCTCAGACATGGAAAGCGCTCATAAAATAAATGAAACACACTCCCACGAACAAACAAATACTCTGTATCATTAAAGAACTAAATCTGAACAGAACATAACAATTGCGTATTTATACTCGTTTGTACACAAAAGATCCGAAGATAATATAAACACGGAAACTGGTATTCATGTATAAAACTAAAACCGTGTTTACTTCTCGTTTCAGGAAGTCTAATTGTTGCAACTAAAATTTTGCTAAACACCTTGGGCCCACCAAGAAATCTGCATTTTGATTCCACAACTGTTAACCTAAATGTCATGCGAGCAGAAAGAAAATCCACTCGTCATGTGTATAGTGCGAAACTGAAGCTGGGTATATCATGACGATTTATCCATCGAAAGCATCGTCCTTTTCTGTATTTATTTCCACAGACTCGATGAATGAAACCGTGGTAGACTGCACGGGAAACCATGGCGATGATCCATCACGTAACGTGTGCAGAAGTATGGACTATGTTGGATACAGCCATGTTATGGTCGCAGAAAGACAGAGAGTGTTTCATGAAAAAGACGCGATGATGAACAGTGCAAGGGAGGACGATATCGTCATTGTAACTGCCGGAAGCAAGGCTGAAGGTTTCGCATCATGTTTCGAAAGCGACTTCGACCAATTATTGATAAACCAGAGCATTGTTTGTCGATTTGGTATTTGCCCAAACATGTTTTCAAAGGATACAATAGAGTTTGGCATGTTAGGGGAAGCATGCCATCCAGAACAATACAAACTGGAGTTGGTTACAAGACGTGTAAAGTTGCCAAAAATAGTTAAAGCGTCGCTAGTCACAAACCAACAGGGAGAGTCTTACATTTCTTCACGAAAGAATTTGAGCGAACGAAGTAGTATTCTACTTTAGGCATAAATATTGCTTTGTAAGCATAATCTTTAACGTCTGATGAGTTATTTTTTAGGTTGCGGCGAAGAAATCCTAGTGCCTGGTTTGCATTATTTGCGATTTAGTTAATATATTTATCACTTTTGAGGTTATTTTGGAGTGTAATACCTGGAGATTTGGCTTGATAAACTTGTTCAAGGATGTGATCATGTAGTTTGTATGAGAAGATGATATTATTTCTTTTCTGCGTAATGCTGAGGATGTTTCATTTGTCATGATGTAATTGCATTAACCAGTTTTGTGGTTCCGATTTAAGGAGACCATTTTCCCTAACAGGAGTCATGGTCTGGCTTTCAGTTGTATAGTCTTGGTGTATTAGAAAAGATTTTGAGAATTTGAGATTGTGCTGAGTTATCTTGTTCTGAATTTATTTTGCGACATGTTATATCCAACGCGAAAATATGGAATACAATTGTTTTATCCTCGGGAGCGTTCAGTGAAATGTATCTAGGTGTGTTTTTTGGAAATATGTATAGATGATGATTGTGAGCTAATGTTACTTTGCATGAATACATCAAATATAATTACAAAATTTTGACACTAAACATCAATACCCTACTTTTAAAACATCCCGAATCGACCTGCAGCCCAATTATTTTTTATTTTTGACAAACTTTCTTTCCATTTGTGTGTGTGTTTGATAATTTCGACCAAATCGACCAAATTAATACTTCAGTATGTGATAACAATTATTGACATGGGCGACGCCTTCTTAACAGTAACTTTTAATCGAAAAGGCCATAACGCGACGAAGAAGTTAGGATGAGAATGTTGAACAATTATTCTCCACGTGCTTAGCTGTCCATTTTTGTAACGTTTTTATTCATCGCACAATTAAAAAAGCTATGCAAATCAACATAATTATGTGAGCAACTTAAAATCTTACCAGACATCAAATAGTATTATGGAGTCACGTTCGAAAGGAAATCCACGGGCGATATGTGGGTGAAACACGTCGCTGATCATTGCTTCTAAATTTGTTGAAAAATATTGCGAAGTTCTGTTTTAATTTTTAAACAAAAATAATGAACGATAAATGAAGATTTAATATTAAATTTTACAATAGTGTTTATTGAATGTTGAAATCAGATAAAATAATCGTATTTTGGTTTAAAGAATGATGTACCAAGAGATGCCGAGAAAATAAGGTTTTAGTTAAAAAAATAAATAAGCTTTACAATTAGGCATTTGATTTTTGAACACATTTCAATAAGTCCCTCATCTTTATAAACCGTGTAAAAACAAAACAAGCTTGTACAAACAATAGCAATAGATAAAACTGCATCCTGCAAACTAAGCCTGCAGTGTCTAACTGGTCTGCGTTTTCATACCCCGGGATAAATTGGGCCAAATGATCCAGGTAGGGTTACGATTGACATTGATTGCAGAAATAGTTCTGCGATTGATCAGACGCTATTCATTGCGTTATAGTTGCATACAAACCACACTCCAAAATATATCAACCACCTTAACGCAAACTAAAACGACGTTATGGGAAATTCATCCCAGCTACGAATATCATTACGCCGTACGAACACTATGGATGGGCTCTTATATCTCTTCAAAAAAAAACGCTGTAATAACACAACCAGGGTTCCGCGATAATCATACTCTCTTTTCCCCTCCTCTTACTAAGCTGTAGCCGGCTCCTGACGACGAAGATAGGGGAAATCACGCATACAATAAACTTCATAACATCTCCGGAAGATGCAGTAAGTGCGCACTCTACTCACAGTGCGACCCTTAAAAATAATGCGTACATAAAGGTAAATAATGGTGTTATAGTGATATATGTCTGTTCATAGAGCTAGTTAAAAAAAAAACATGAGTAGGTAAATTCACAAATAGTAAAATATGTTGGGTTGGGCGAACCAGCTGGGCTTATAGCGCGCACCGGGGGAAATACAAAACCCGTCCGCGCGTCTTGGCTTTGATGACACGACATACTGTAAGATTACAATAAAAAGAAAAGTGGCGGTATTCTCTTGCCTCTTATGTTACCTTTGATACTATTATTCCACCATTATAGAACTTCATGATATACCATAAGATAAGTAATGAAAAGTTACAGCAAATTAGAGCGAGAGGGGCGGGTGTGCAGCTGCCTTGCTTGGTTCGCGGCCAGAATGTTTGGGAGACTGGCTGGGAATAAAGGGGGCGACTCTGGACAGGGGTCTGTTTGGATCCTCGATCGATCCGTAGAATAATATTAATTAAACCTTGTTTAGACTCTGTGAATAGTTAAACATTGGCATAATACAATCCACAATGTCATAGCCTACAACAAGATAATAAGTTACGAATATAATAAGAGGCAGGCATTTTATTAAAATATAGATTTGTGTACAAATTTAGTGATACAACTTAATATTTTAGCAAATAATTACTACTAGAAACGTGTTTTTTTTTACATCCGTTAACTCTAGAATTAATAATGGAAAAGATTCTCTAACAATCTCCCATCCGAAGGCAGAATCAAAGTAACAGAATATATTATTCCGCACCTACTGTGCATTCCCACAACTTCAGCTAAGCAATATTAACATCCAGAAACAAAAACTATGGACAAGCTCTTGTTATGGGCAGCCAGAGGGTATATGTGGTATCGCTTTATCGTGTGCTTCTGTGGTTGGACGGCATCGGATGGGCCGGGTTCGGCTTGGTCGCTCTGATGCCGTTGTGGGGCGGGTTTTGCGCACTGTGAGAGCGGGTACTACAACAAGACGAAATAGACTTTTGCAACTGACTTACGCAAAAGTTGGAATCCGCTTTCACTCCAGACAAATACACATGCACTATATAACACATAACTCATCACAGCACACGAACGTAGCAATCAAATTTTTAAATGCAATTCTATTCTTGATTTAAAAAATATTCTATGGCCCGTCATCTTTCGGCATCTAAATTACTCATCTATTGAGCCACATATCTAAATGACTACCAGTTCTCATTAAGGTATGTCTATTTATCACTTCGTAAATGCGTAGTGGATATGGCGTCCGCCTAGCGATCGGGAGGTCACGGGTTCGATCCCCACAGTGGGAGCGGTCTTTAGATCAAGTACTGGTTCTAGTCCCAGGAAACGGACTCGAGAGCGTTTCAAATAAGCCTTAGGCTTTCGATGCAATCGAGCTAAAATAAATAGGTTTTAACTAAACAAAATGCTTATCACCCAGATTTAATAAATAAGCATACGTTTTCATCCCAAATGTACATGCGTGCATGCGTTATAGGAAGTGAAAGTAGAAGACGCATGACAACGCAAGTACAATAACAATAATAATGTTTACTTGCACATACATCTATAAAACACTGTTTCTTGCGTTGGATGCTCATACAATTTATCATAAAGTTATCACGTACAAATATAACTTTTTATCCAAAAAAAAACACGCAAAAAACAAGACAGTATATTTGTTTTGAAATAATTTAATTCTTCCGCGGACAATATATTCGGGAGTGTTCTTACGCATACGTATTGTTTTTTTTGTGGTACAGAAACACTGGAGATGAAAGAGGGTTTGAACAGTACAAGAGAGTGAGAAATCAGGTTAGAAAGTTAACAAGACAATCTGTAAAAAAAAATATGAAGAAGTTATAGCTTGGTCGGCTAAGGATAACCCAAAACGGTTTGGGACCTATGTTAAATCAAAATCAAAGACTCAGTCCACAATCTCAGATTTATACAAAGATGACAAGAAGAGACATTAACTGAATCGGACAGTGAAAAGGCAGATGTTCTCGGGGAATTCTTCTCGTCAGTATTCACGCAAGAACCCAAAGATGAACTCCCAAATATTCAGTTGAAAGATTGTCCAATTGAAGATGAGATTGACATCACAGTTGAACGAGTAAAGAAGAATCTAGATGAATTCGTTATCAACAAATCCCCAGGTCCTGACCAACTAAGCCAAAGAATATTGAAAGAACTTAGTGACACATTAGCATCACCAATCTGTATTATCTTCAAAAATAGCATAGACACAGGTACCTCGCCTGATGAATGGAAAACAGCAAACATCACTGCTATTCATAAAAAGGGAGACAAAACAGATGCCGGTAATTATATGCCAGTTTGCTTAACATGCATTCTGTGTAAACTGTTAGAAAAGATCGTGAGGGAGAAAATGGTAAATCATATGAAGAAGTACAATCTGTTTAGTGAAAAACAATTTGGTTTCATATCTGGTCGATCAACAGTTTTACAGTTACTAGCTGTGCTTGATAAATGGACAGAGATACTTGATCGCGGAGGCTCCATCGACGTGGCATACTGTGATTACATGAAAGCATTCGACTTGGTTTCACACCGGCGTCTCGTGCACAAACTGAAAATATATAGATTCGGAAATAAGTTTATAAACTAGATTGAAAACTTTCTCTCAAACAGAAGACAAAAAGTAATAGTTAATGGAAGTGAATCTGAGTGGCAACCAGTTACTAGCGGAATACCCCAGGGCTCAGTGCTCGGACCTATGCTCTTCGTCATTTTCATTAACGACATCACTGAACACATAGAAAATGATAGCCAGCTGTATTTATATACAGATGACACAAAAAATATTCAGGGAAAACTGCCTCAGAAAAAGACAAAGAAATGCTCCAACAAGACATATTTAGCATGAGTAATTGGTCTGACAAGTGGCTGCTCCGATTCCATCCTGACAAATGTAAAACAATGACTATAAGCAATAAGAAAGTAGGTAAAAGAACAAACAAGCTAAGACCAGAACTGAAACCAATGGAAATAAGCCATGCAGAAAAAGACATCGGGGTGATTATAGATGATAAACTGACTTTTGAACAACGTTTGACTGAAAAAGTGAATAAGGCAAATTTAGTATTAGGTGCAACGCGAAGATCCTTTGAATACCTTGACATTCCAACATTCAAACAATTATAGACTGCACTGATCAGACCTCACGTTGAATATGCTCATCCCATCTGGTGTCCCTACAAGAAAAAAGACATTATTACCGTTGAAAACATGCAAAAAAGAGCAACTAGAATGATTCCTGGACTGAATAATCTATCCTATGAAGAACGATTAAAGAAACTGAATATACCAGCACTTAGTTGTAGAAGGGCGAGAGGGGATATGATAGAAGTTTATAAGCTACTGAATGGAAAATATTATTTTGATGAAAAGGTATTGTTAAAACTCAGTCACGAAAGTGTAACTAGGGGAAACAATAAGAAATTAAACAAGACAAGACCTCGTTTGGACATCAGAAAGTACTCATTCAGCCATCGAGTCGTTGACATCTGGAACTCGTTACCAAACAGCGTCATTACAGATAGATCCATAAAATCATTTGAGGCAAGACTTGATAAATATTGGAAAAACCAAGCAATTGTTGACAACTTTGAAGATAAAATCTCAACCGGAAGAGATAAAGAAATTGAAGAGCTTGAGTCAGAGGCTGAGGGCCTTCTTCAAGAATTCATCTAAGGTAATCTAAAGTAAGGTAATCTAAGGTATTAAGATGACGTATTGAAGTCATGGTAAGTATACGTTGCAATCATAGTGTTGTGCCGGCGACCAAGATGACACACCCCCGAAGTTCCTGTCTGTGAGGTGCGCGCGCAGCCGGTGTTCCACTGCATGATGGGATCGCTTCGTCTGACCTTTACCCCCTCCCTTACCAGACGCGAAGCCGAGCGGACGTGATATTGTGCGTTGGATATTTCGAGTGCGTTTAAAGGTACGTATTAGTGCATTGTGAGTGAATTTGCCCCAAGGCCATATTACATTAATTATCCCTGACCATTTAACGTACATCGAGCATTGCGATCACCCACGAAGAGCTAACCGTAGGCACTTTAATGGTGTCAGAAGTGGCGTGTCGTAAAGATCTGTGACGGACGGTTAGGCTCGTGTGCAGGTAAGTCAGCATTGATAAATAAATCGAACCGCTCATTGCATTTGCACATTTGTATTAATATTTTGCTAAACAAAAGTGGTCTATGCTGTATGTATGTTTTTGAGCACGCACGTGTCGTCTGTTCTTAGACGCAGTGCAAGAGCGGGCCACGTGGTTTTATAATAAAAATAATAAAATCTTTATTTAAAGAAGACAGACTTGTTAAGAACTACATCAGGGCCCGGTTGCTCAAAACTTTAACAGCCAGTTACTCTAACAGCCGTAAGTTTTGGGATCTAGCTATTTATGTGAATTAATTGTTATACCTTTAATAGATGTGTTAATTGTACAGACATTTGTTTGCTCTTTTAATTGGAAAAATATTTGATAGCAACATTGCCTCTCAAATTAATGTTATTTGGGTCTTTAGTTAACAGACTGTTACCTTAACTGGCTGTTAAAGTTTTGAGCAACCGGGCCCTGATGACATAATATAATATGCAATTTTTATAATACATTTCTTATTTTCAACAAGGTCTTCTAACATAATATAATTTACAAATACATCATATTTCAACTTAAGCTATAAGAATAAAACATAAATAATCATAACAAATGACAGACATAAAACTAAAATTACCATTTATGCAAAAACAGTATTCAAACATAAAGCAAGTTCAGTTAATTTCATAGATGGTGGTAGAAAGAGCTAAGCAAGCTTTAAATTCCCCGTTTTCGCAGGATCGCAAGTTAGTGTTTATTTTGTAAAGGCATCAAAAGGTCACATATGTATGTTAGGGTNATTGGGAGACAATGTTGGCTTTTCTCGATGACGTCGTCGTCCTAGGTAGCTCCTTTGCCAATCATCTGGCGAATATAAGGGAAGCCCTGACCAGGTTCCGGCGGCACGGATTGAAGCTGAAGGCCAAGAAGTGCGTCCTCTTCCAACAGCAAGTGGATTTCTTGGGCCGCCGGGTGAGCAGCAACGAGATCGCCATGACCGACACCGACATTCAGGTTGTCAAAGGCTGGCCGGTCCCCAGGAGCTCCAAGGATGTTGAACGGTTTATCGGTTTGGCGAACTATCATCGGGTTTTCATTAAGAACTACTCCGACATAGCGGCGCCGTTGTATCGTGTCACGGGCAAGAACAACTTCAGATGGGAAGATGAACAGCAGGAAGCGTTTGACGTGTTGAAGGCGGCGTTAACGTCTCCCCCGGTGCTGGGCCTCCCAAACCAGTTTGATGACTTCATCCTGGATACCGACGCGTCTGACGTCGCCATAGGAGCGGAGTTGATCCAGCTTCAGAACAGGGAGGAACGGGTGGTAGCTTACGGTAGCTACGCCCTTTACCAAAGAGCAGATGCGATACTGTACTACAAGAAAGGAGCTGCTTGTGGTAGTACGGTTCATGCGTCAATTCCGACATTACTTGTTAGGCAGACCTTTCGTTATCAGGACTGACCACTCAAGTTTAACTTGGTTGTTGCGTTTTAAGGAGCCACAGGGGCAGCTGGCGAGATGGATGGAAGAACTGTCTCAGTTTAATATGGTGCTGCAACACAGAACAGACCGGAAGCATGGACATGCGGTTGCTCTCTCTCGTATGCAGGAAGAGGAGCGGTTTGCCGCCGAATCCTGCGAGATCCGGTCTGGAAATTTGCCGTGTGGGGGATGCAGGCACTGCCAGCGGGCAGATCTGTGGAGCGCGTTCACCGAAGACGTTGATGATGCAGTTCCGTTGGCGCTGCCGATAGTGCGAGAAGTCGTCCCTGACATTGGTGTGTGCACCGACGTGAGCACTGAAGGAGGCAACGGTGAGACTGGCGGCGTCTTTGACGGTGAAGCAACAGCAAAGGAAGACAACAGTGGCAAGCCGGATCATGAGTCCCAAGGGGAATGTCCGACTTTAGAAAACTTGTTTCAAAATGCGTGTCGAGTCGACGTGTTGACGGTGGATGGTGATTTCCGGTTAATGCGCGTGCGCTCCCGAGCCGGAAGTAGATGTGCCAGTCGGCCAATTGTGTTAGAGCCCAGCAGTTGGGGTTTCATATGTGCTGATTTGATAGAGGCACAAGGCCAGGATCCAGATCTAGGTTTCGCTTTGCAGTGGTTGATTAAGGAGGTGAACCCCGGGGAAGCGGAACTGTTTGCACCAAGCCCGGGAGCCAAGGTTATTTGAGTTAACAAGGAGCAGTTGTCATTAATAGATGGGGTATTATACCAGAATAACCCCGCGTCCGAGGAGAAGCTGCTGGTGATGCCCAGGACACTGAGGCAAGAGGCAATCAGGTTGCATCATGACATTCCATCGGCGGGCCATCAGGGTGTCAAGAGAACAAAGGAGAAGGTAAAGGCTAAGTTCGTCTGGTACGGTCTGAGCAAGGACGTTGCCGGATACGTGGCTACATGTGAAGTCTGCAACAGGAACAAGAAGTCCGAGCGGAAGGGCAAAGGTCCCATGACCGAGTACCAGGCTGGAACCCCAATGGAGAGGGTCCACCTGGATTTCTTGGGTCCATTACCGAAGACAGGCCGCGGTAATGACTACATACTCATGATGGTGGACCAGTTCACAAAGTGGGTAGAATGTGTCCCCTACCCACGCAGACAGCGGAGGAGACGGCTCGTGCCGCAGTGGATCATTTCTTTTCGAGATTTGGGTTTCCCCTCCAGGTCTTTTCCGACCAGGGGCGTAACTTCGAGTCCAAGCTGTTTACGGAGCTGCGCAGGGTGCTGGAAATTCATAAGGCCCGTACAACACCGTACCGGCCCTCGGCAAACGGCCAGGTGGAACGCTACAACCGCACGTTGATGGATGCTGTCCGGTGTTACATTGGTACACACCAGAACCAGTGGGACCAGAACCTGCAGCAGATAGCGGGGGCACTGCGTGCATCCGTCAACCGAAGTACAGGTTTCACCGCTTACAGGCTGATGCTGGGCCGATTGGTGAACACCCCGGCGAGCCTGATGTTTCCTCAAAAGGGAGAACACCTGGAAGAAGAGAACTACGTGCACGAGTTAGCGAATGACCTGCAGACAGGCCACGAGTGTGCACGAGGCAAACTCAAGGCCGCGACAAAGCGCATGAAGCGTAATTATGATCTGCGGTTGCTCGAGCGCAACTACGAGGTGGGGGATGCGGTGTACGTCCTTGACACCGCAACCCTCAAGGGTAAGTGTAAGAAGCTCTGCCCCCCTGGAAAGGCCCAGGTCTTGTGGTCAAGAAGCTATCCAATCTCATCTTTCATGTAAAGTTGAGAAACGCTGTCTTTGTGAAAAATAACGACCGGTTGAAGCCGTGTTGCGATAGATTTCTCCCAGCGTGGCTGATAAAGGCAAGGGATCAGCCCGAGCCGAACACAGGCGAGGAAGCCCCTGACGGGCAGTTGTACTGTATGTGCAAAAATCCCTGGCAGGGGCGGTTCATGACCCAGTTCGATCACTGCGACGTATGGTACCATGGGTCATGTGTAAATGTTACTGCAACGAAGGCTTTAAACATCAAAAAATACCGTTGTCCTTAATGCTAACCTTAATTGCATCGCTCACCAACCAAATAAAAAACTATAATCAATTAAAAGTATTGCAGTTTCTCCTGCAGATAGCTTTATTAAATATCATCACAGCATAATTTCAGAATTAAGCTTCCAATTAATGTTCGGTTATCGTCTTGTTAAATTGGTGTGACCCATGGTGTGACCCAGAAGATGGCGGCATGCAGAGCGGAGGCGGCAGAAGTAGCTCCAAGAAGATTGCTGATCAGGCCGTAAGCAACATGGCCAAATCGGCCACGGGAGATAGGGCCAACCCGACCGCCGGACATGCGGATCCAGCTGCGACAGGCGTCACCTCGGACAACCGCCGGAACAGTGCGTCAGGTTATAGTGTTACCGCGGCAGACCGCCGGAACAGTGCTTCCGGTTATGACGTCACCTCGGAAAACCACAAAAACGGTTACCGAGGCTCCACTGGTAGTGGCCGGAATGAGCCGTATGTTAATGGTGTCACCGCGGCAGACCACCGGAACAGTGCAACCGGTTATAGTGTTTCCGCGGCAAACCGCCGGAATAGTGCTTCCGGTTATGACGTCACCTCGGAAGACCGCCAGAACGGTTACCGAGGCTCCACTGGTAGCAGTCTGGTTACAGAGTCGCTCCAGATGACCGCTGGGGGACAGGAGCGCAAAGACCGACTAGATTGGCAAACGCCAAAACATTGTACCGGTTAGACTTTTGACATCAGTGGCAAACAATATGTCCGCGCTAATAAGTTAGGTGTGGGGTGGGAATGATAGGTTAAACCGTTTTTCATTTTAATCTGGGACGTCACTTTCTGAAAATGTATAAAGCCCAATTTCCCAGAACGCAGCTAATATTTACGCTGTTATGTAAAAAATGGCAGCTTTATTCATGTCACTGTTTGTGTGGATTATATTTTCTGCATTTGTAAATCTCATACATCTACAATATGTTTTATATGGTTTTCTGATTTTGATTTTATGTTTTTTATAAGTTTTGTTTCTTTTCTTTNTATTCTAACAGCTTTTTTAAATGTCAAACATCTATTCATGAAATCAATTTGCTGCAGTATAAACAAGAGCATGGTAAAATTAATGCTATTTCAACAAAGTGTTATTAATGTAAACAATCTGGCAACACAATGTTTTTTTTTATAAACTTCATGGTAAGAGGCTTATCTGGTACGTTACTTAACGCACATGTATTAAGCCATGTTTTCACAGAGCGTGACTCATACAGATTTTTGTCTGTTGTCAGTACTATTAGGCAAAGCTGCCACTTGCTGTTTCCAATTGCTGTCTGGTAGATAAGGCTTGTCTTGGTTCGAGAATACATGTAGTAATACTAGACATTTTAGTCTTTATTTATTTATTTAGATAAGGCTTGTCTTGGATCGAGAATACATGTAGTAATACTAGACATTTTAGTCTTTATTTATTTATTAGACTTTAATAAACTTTAATATTCATATTGAATTCGTACTGTGATTGATAGTGCATTTGCACGTGTGTGTAGTGCATTTGATGTCGGTATAGTACATCTCGTCTCGCTGAATACTTGGGGGTAGTTGGCGGCATGGCGAAAGCTGTAGGATTCATTTAATACGTTTTTTATTCCATGTCTCTTTAAATTTCCTTTACGTTGTTTGAGTTCTTTTTAAAGGGGCACTCACTCGGGATTATAGGTTTGATTTTATGTTTTATATGGGGTTCTCTGATTTTGATATTAGAAAACTGTTCTTATTATTGGTCTAACAAACTGACTTTCTATTGAAATTGTTTGCATATTTTTAGAACTGTTGTCATTTTCACCAGTTCTCCAGTTTTTAAATCTAGTGCCATTGTTTGAGCCATAGACCTTTTATTTTGCTTGGGCCTTGTTGTCGGAAGACTAGGCTTGTGTGTGCTTTGTCGTCTGGTCGCTTTAAGTGTTAAATTCACAGAGTGTCTTTTAACATTTATATATATTCCTCATTTTATTTGGTTCTATGAGGTGGTTTTCTCTGTGTGCTAGTTGTCATAAAAGGTATAGTTTATGTTTATAAATTTAAATAAATAGTATACTGATATGTGATTTGGATAATAGTTAGATGGGAGAAACGTAAGATATTAAATCAAGTATAATACTATAATGCCTGTGTCACTAGCTCTTAAACCCTAGGCTGATCGGCCAAGGTCCCAGTTTCCGCTAGATCGCTGCAGTCCCTGAGTACGTTGTATGACGAAGGCGTCCCCATGCTTACGCGAGGGTCATTGGGCCGAGAGAAGGGTTTGTACTTTCTCGGGTGCGACGGGACGGCTAGGATGCAGCGGTCTAAGAGTATGTCCGTGCTTACGCAGGGGGCACTGGTCCCGAGGAAAAGGGGTTTGGGTACTTCCTCTGGTGCGGCGTACGTCTGCGGTGGCACGAATCCCTCCGAGTGTGGCGGATCCCAAAAGGAGAAAAGTAAGGGGAGTGTTGTGTCGGCGACCANCCCCCGGATTTCCTGTCTGTGAGGTGCGCGCGCAGCCGGTGTTCCACTGCATGATGGGATCGCTTCGTCTGACCTTTACCCCCTCCCTTACCAGCCGCGAAGCCGAGCGGACGTGATATTGTGCGTTGGATATTTCGAGTGCTTTTAAAGGTCAGTATTAGTGCATTGTGAGTGTATTTGCCCCAAGGCCCTATTACAATAATTTTCCCTGACCATTTAACGCACATCGAGCATTGCGATCACCCACGAAGAGCTAACCGTAGGCACTTTAATAGTATAATGTAACCTTGTAAACAACAACAACTAACGATACATACAAAAATAAATTGCCTTTTCTTTAACAAATCTTTGATTGAGTCAACAACTGTAAATGGTGAGAACTTAATTTAATGATTGTTAATTGGAATAAATTGTTTTGAGCATTTTTGTTTTATATTATTAAGGCTCGACGCTGTAACTGAATATCTACTTCGGATGTGAATTATTCGGACATCGGTCCTGAGTATTTCCGTCGTTCCGGCGCTTTTATTGTATTCAGCTCTGAATAATTAGTGAGCATATTTTAGAACACACCGTTTAATATGTCAATATGTAGTTAAATTTGTATTATTGGACCACAGGCAGTGGTATCAAAAAAACAACATAGACCATGTTTGGCAACTCTTGTTTGCCATAATTAAGGGCCTTTTACAATTTTCTACAGGTTACAGCTCATTTAAATAAGTTATCGCCATCAAACTTCATATTGTGATGAGATTCTTTTGGATTGTGAAACCTTTACTGATAATAGCAAAATGTATATCACTTAATTTATCAATAACAAATTGAGTTTTTGTTATGAAATTCCATACATTAATTCATATTGCCCAGACCTAGCGTTAGATTGCTGTGGTTGCAGTCAAGGTCATGTTTAGTAAATGTAGAAAAATAATTCTGCTTAAAAACTTAATAATAAATTTAGCTATAATATTGTTATTAAACTTAATATATTAATATCTAATATCCAGTCCTTGCTATGGAAGCATGTGTCATGTTTGAGGTCATGGTCAAAATCACACAGTTTTACAACATTCATGATTGTCCATCTTAGAGTGTAAGAGTGTAGAGTGTAAGACTGAACAATAAGCTAACTTTTTATGCCCCTGAGGGTGGCATATAGTTTTTAAACTGTCCATCCGTCTGTTTGTCAGTCAGTCCGTCCGTCCGAAAACTTTAACATTGGTCATAACCTTTGCAATATTGAAGATAGCAACTTGATATTTGGCACGCATGTGTATCTCATGGAGCTGCACATTTTGAGTGGTGAAAGGTCAAGGTCATCCTTCAAGGTCAAATATATGTCTTCAAAGCGGTGCAGAAGGGGGCATTGTGTTTCTGACAAACGCATCTCTTGTTAGTATATTATTTAATTAAAATATTCACCCATGATAGAAAATGACAGAAGGCTTGTGGGCTGCATCTGTCAAAACAGAGTGGGTTGCCTCAATATGGGCAAAATACATCTTCATTATAAGTTTATTTAATCACTGTATAGTCTGAGAAAATTGCTGAATAAAACTTGGCCAAACTATTAAATACTTGCAAGCATATAGTATTATTGAACTATTTAAAAAAAAAAAATGATGAATGGTTTTTGGAAAACAGGTAATGATTCTCTATATTTCCAAAGGTCTATGACTGGAAAATGATTTTAAGCAGACTGTTTATTATGCAATTTTTAAATAACTTGCCACAAATGATAACTGTATACTTCACATAGATAACATGTCACACACAAACTATGTCCTTAGTTTTAAGATCAAGGTCACATTTACATGTCAAAGGTCAAATAATAGCAAAATGTACTTTACAATGTGACTTCATCAGTTATCAGCACTCAGCAGGTATAACTTTAAAACTGGTTATGAAACGTTGCAAATGTATCATATTAATTAAAAATTTTGGACAGTTAAAAACATTTTCTTTTTGTGTCTGAAAATTAAGATACAAAAAATATTTTAAAAATACAGGTTTCCGAAATTTAGGGAAAAACAAACAGGCGTTCAAAAAATTAGAGACACTCAATTTAATTCATTGACGATCGGATAAGGGTAGGCAATGTGTAAAGAGTCAATTGTTTCAACGAATAATAGCACATGCTTTTAAAATACAACGCCATGTAGTATAAATTACTTTTATATATGTGTCACTTTAATCTTTTGGGCGAAACCATTGTCTATTACCGATATACAAAGTTATTTGCCAAATAACACAAATGTAAATAACTAATGGTCCATTGCCTTAAGGTATTTGTCTGCAAGGTGACCTTAATCCGGTTGTAAAAATGCACTTGATAAGTGCAACAGGGCAGATTTCTGGTAAAATAGCATTGTAAAATAAACTATATCTGATAATTTAGAGTCATTAATTATGGATGCATGTGATGTTGTGTCTCTGTGCATATACATGTAGCAGTTTTTTTCCCCATAACAGTTATAGCACTTTTTATTATAAAATTACATTATTATTTTTGGTAAAATAAAAATATATCTGCTAGAGATAAGTGATACAACTTTATAAACATATTGACCATCATGTGTAACTGTATTTTGAGACAGTTTGGTCATAGGTCAACAAAGTCATTGACAAACATGTTTGTTTATTTTTGTTTAATAACTCTACTGCAAAAGTGGTGATAACATATTCACCAGAATGTAAATTTGTGCACCTGGGAATTTTGGTGCCTTTTTTTTGCATCAGTGGAGCTACAGACTTTTAAGTAAAAAATGACCTTTTTTTGAAATTGTGATTTGTATTTTGATACTTATAATTGCAGGAGTGATAAAAAAAAATTTTTTTTTACAACCTGCAAATTGTGGTGACACCTGTGTTTATTTAATGGATGCTTTTTTTTGCAAAGAACATCAAAAAGACAGAAGAGAATGGATGATGAATCAGAAAAGCAATACCTCATTATCCAAGATGAACCAGAGCCAAATGTCTCCCAAATTACGAACCGAAGAAATCTGTGTCTACTTGCCATCAAAGTGTGTTGTTCAAGGTATGTACAGTGCTTATTAATTAATAAGCATTACGAGTATTTCATATTTGACAATTTTCTCACATCTAGTCACCATCTTCATGTTTCAGCACAGATTAAAAATTGTGTGCAGTCCACACTGGCTAATCTGGGACGACACTTTCTGCTTTAATGGAATTTTTAGTTGAAAGGAAGTCCCTGCTAACAAAAATCCACTGAAAGCCTAAAGTGTCATCCCTGATTAGCCAGTGCAGTCTGAACAGGCTTATCTGGGGAAAAACTTTATGCACATGCATTAAGCCCACTATTCTCATCTCCAGACTCATTTGATGCCTTATTATCCAGTAAAATGATTAGTAATTAGGTCATTGATGTGCATGCATGACAATTCTGGTATGAACATCGTCAAGTAGAGCAACCAGGCTGTGTCAGCAGTACATACACATATTTATACTGATTGTATGCTCAGACAGTATTTTGTTGCAGATGTTAAATGTTTGTTCCAGTTTAATCAGTTTACAAAATGACTTTATTTAAAAATATTCTGGATAATTGGAGGTAAAGAGCATGTTTTTTTCTCCAGTTATGTGTGGATGTTAAGAAAAAATAAACTTGCCTCAGTTTAAATTTTTGTTTGGCATATTTTCTCTTTTATTCATTCCTTTTTAAAATTTTTATATTTTTTTACTCTTAAATATGGGTGATTTTTTTTTTAACATGAATTTTTTATCTCAGGCTTTTTCTCAAATTGCTGTTTTTCATTCTCAAAGCTTCTCATCTTTGATGTATTTTTTTCAAAGCTTGATGACTTAGCAAGTTCATCTCAAAGCGACTGACTATACTTTTGTATAGTAGTTCACATTTTTTTCTTAAATGACTTGGACAGATTTTTCATTGCCATTCATACCATTTGAGCTGTATCATGCCAAAATGGGTCTTATGCTATATCCGGCCAGCATATCTGCAGTCCAACCTACGTTGTTGCAAAATCTGGTCAGGAGCTACACTGTCCGCTATAAAGTCACGCAAGGTTACGAAGTTTGCTTAGCGGACAGGGTGGCTCCAGATCATCCTATTCTATTATGCAGGCTGGTCTGGAGCTGGGCGCATATTGCACAAGACCCAATTTCGTATGAATTCGCTCATTTTCACTAATTTGTATTTCTGATATTTCAAATATGCCAGATACACTGGCCACAATTTATGTAATTCTTTATGCTTGCAATATATATTTCAGGTATTTCCTCAAAGCTTTATTGCTTGGACAGTTCATCTCCCTATTGCTGTGTGGTACAGCAGTAAGCACAGGTTTTCTTCAAGAGAGGGGCGTTAACATTCCCACAGGTTTGTAAGTGATAACAAGAAGGTTATTAAGTTATTTAAACATAAACTTTTGCTTCATCCTCATTTTTTCTGGACTTTTTTGTTTTTTTAGTGGAATAATTGTGTACCAGATCAAAATATGTATTTGTTGATAGTAAAAATTTTAGTACACTTGAAGTTGAACTATGTTTTAATTTCTGTTTGTTTTTTATCTGATAGAATAATGGTTGTTGGACATCCATTATACATTATGCTGAGGGTAATTAACTAACATTTTGATAACTTAAAACCTATTCATTTTAGCTTGATTGCATAGAAAGCCTGATGCATAACTTGGTGGGATGACAACCCATACATATACTTCAAGAATGATTAAGTTTTCATTAAGATTTTATTCTGCAATTTAACAAGTCCACAACATATTCTAATCACTAGGATATATTCTGTAACTTTCAAGTTTGTGAAATATTCAAGTCCAATAATTAGCATACGGCTGGCCGCCTGACCCTTACAAGTCTGGCGATATAACAAATAAGTGAATCTGATGTCTATCTTAGCTGAATTCTAGCTGACCTGCTGTCTATGAAAACACATTAATCTTTTATACTAAATGGTTGCCTATAGTTTTGTAGCTACAACAAACATATGTCGCTCTTTGATATAAGAACTGTGTGACCCACAACAAATGTTTGTGTTTCATGGTTATCATAATATTTTGTGATGATATTGGTCAATTTTGTAATCCTAAATATTATGGTATAAAACTATTCATACCGGTATATAAATATAGGATCATATTATAACTTGGATGTTAATACCGGTATTGACTATGAATGGATTATTGATGCAATCACAAAACATTCATAATTAAAAAAACTGCTATTATGTACGAATGTATAAGTCATTAGTGTTTTGGTGGCTTTAACATTTTATAAATAGATTTGATTTCATAATTCAATCAAAGTCGAAACAAAATCAACATTAACTTAGCTTTTTATCCCCCGCCAGAGGCGGAGGGATATTGTTTGGGCGTTGTCCGTCCGTCCGGCTGTCCGTCCTTCCATCCATCCGTCCATCCGTCCCTCCGGCACTTTTGTGTCCGGAGCCATATCTTGGAAGTGCTTTGGCGGATTTCATTGAAACTTGGTATAAGTATATATATGGATAAGAGGATGATGCACGCCAAATGGCATTGACGGATTTCATTGAAACTTGATATAAGTATATATATGGATAAGAGGATGATGCACGCCAAATGGCATTGTACACCATCTGTTAAATTTAGTGTATATTAACATTGAATGTTTTTGTGGAAAACGCACAACTTTTTAATTCACCTAAATAAATATTGAAGGCTCAAGAACCTTCCTCTGTCTTAGTTTTGAGTTATTGTCCTCCGTCTGTCCATCTGTCAGTATGTTCGTCTGTCCGATTTGCACCCATCCTCAAACAAAGCATATGTTGCGGGGGATATCAATTCTACGAATTTGCTTGTTGAAATTTTTGTCATTGGTATTTATCCGTTACGCTACAAGCCTGATGCTTATTGAAATGCTTTTGAGTCTGTTTCTGTGGTAGAACCAGTATTTGTCGTCTTTAGGGGAGATCGAAAAAAAAATGCTTGCACTTTGGGGACTGAACCCTTGACCTTTCGGTCGCTAGGCGGACATTATAATCCACATTTCTATGGCAACCTATATAGTTCTTGGATAGAGGATGTAGAGGTTTTCTCCGAAATTCTTGGGGCCCAAACACAAATTTAAGGTACCATGGGCAGGTGGGCTCCTAGAAATGTATATTATTTCTGCATATTGCTAAAACAGATAATAATAGTTAAGAGTACTCTATGTAACTTTCAGCTCAGAGTTTTTTCAACTACGTCTTGCTATGTGTCGTGTTCACCACCATTCTGTCATGCCGCAAACAAGGGAGATCACTCAAAGAGGTCATGAAGTCCTGGGGATGGAAGTACGCGCTCATAGCCGTCGTAGATGTAGAGGCCAATTACTTGGTCGTCAAGGCTTACGCCTACACAACGGTCACAAGCGTACAGGCAGGTGATACACGATTACATTTGAGCCACACTCTGGGAAAACAGGGCTAAATGCATCTGTGTAAAGTGTTATCCCAGATTGGCCTGTGCATTCTGCACAGGCTAATCAGGGATGACACTTTACGCCTAGACTTGATTTTCGTTTAGAAAAGACTTCCTTTATACTAAAAAAAAACATAACAGCGGAAAGGACCCTCCCTGATTAGCCTGTAAGGACTACACAGGCTAATCAGGGACGCCACTTAATGAACATGCATTAAGCCCTGTTTTTCCAGAGGGAAGCTCATTTATAATAATTATTATTTGATTTTAGGTTGAACATTTTTTAAACAACTTTGTTGAAGCGTTCAATTTGTTTCAATTTTGTGTTTTAATAAATTCTTTTTGTAGTATTTGTTTCCAATTCTTGGTGTGATTCTGTTTTATATCAGCTGATTTCATCCTTTTAAATGCTAAGATGTCGTACATGTTTACAACACTTAAAAAAAAAGAATCAAAGAAAAAAAAAGTTTCTGTCAAATAAGTGCCTTTACATTCATAACAATGTTTTGTGATAAGTATAATGTTCTCAGGCTATAAATTGAATTATAAAAATATTTCTGTTAATTGTGTTTTTTTTTGCGTCTGTCTGATATAAAGTAAATCCATAAAATTCCATGTGTAAAACACGTGATGGAAACATAGATAATTTCAACTGCAATTTGGTAGGGAATCATCTATTATCACATATCGCGCATCTAATTAGCATAGAAGATTGTTACATAATTGTTATTATTATTGTAGATTAAAATTCTGTATGCCAAGCAAGTGTATTTATGTGCTGATTTAATCATAGACATGCACAATAGGGTGTCTGCGTGCCTCAAAAAACGAGAAATATCCCATGTTTTTTTGTTTAATTGTATACAAATGTTCGGATGTTAAATTAATATCCAAATATAAGGACAGTATCAGTATATTGTTTTTAACAAATTCAGACATTGATTAATACATTTGTACTTTAAATGTTTTGAAAACAAAAGAGTTAATTTAGAATAGTGATTGAGTGCATGAAGAAATTTGATATTATAAAGTCTTGTCATCAAAATAATTATTGGTAAAGGTGCTTGTTCAAGTCTGGTCATATTGACCCATTGGTATCTTTTGCTTTAACATATTGATAACATTAATATAGTGTGAGTTAGGAATTTTATAAGCTTCTAAATTCTAATCAAGACTTTACTGTATTTCAGCTCCTTGATTGTTTTAGCCTGGTCAGTGTGATGATACTGTCACGACTCTGTCTCGGGGCTCGATATCGGGCCCAGCATCTGATTGGTGCAGCCGTCTGTCTGCTGGGCATGACTGGTCTCGTGCTTACTGACGTACTTGTAGGCAAGAATGATAACTCTGGTTAGTATAGTTTGTAAAATATGAGCCTCTTTCTGGGAAAATTGTGTCATGTTCTGGGAAGACTGGGCAACATGCTTGTGCGTAAAGTGTCATCCCAGATTAGCCTGTGCAGGCCGCACAGGCTAATCCGGGACGACACTTTCTGCCTAAACTGGATTTTCGCTAAGAAGAGACATATTTAAACGAAAAATTCCATAAAAGCAGAAATTGTTGTTCCTGATTAGCCTGTGCGGACTGCACAGGCTAATCTGGGATGACAATTTACGCACAAGCATTTTGCCCAGTTTTCTCAGAACACAACTCAATTTGGCTTAATGCATGTGCGTCCGCACAAGCTAATCAGGGACGACACTTTCTGCCTAGACTGATTTTTTGTTTAGAAGAGACTTCCTAGTATCGAAAAATTGCGTAAAAGTTGAAAGTGTTGTCCCTGATTAGACTTCACTTAACCCTTTGAGCGCTAGAACCGGATTTTGAAGGCCTTTGCAAACAGTTTGGATCCAGATGAGACGCCACAGAACGTGGCGTCTCATCAGGATCCAAACTGTTTGCTATTCTGATAGTGGTCTTAGAAAAAAAATAGAAGGAAATGCTAATTTTAGAAATTCAGCAGACAACATTTTAGCAGACGACAAATTTCCCAGCATGCAAAGGGTTAACGCTCATTCATTAAGCTCAATTTCCCAGAAAGCGGCTCATTTGTATTCTATATGTGACAGTTTATAATCAATTTCAGACAAACTTGATAACTCTGAGAAGAAACTGTGAATGTCAATTCAAACACGATACAAGTAAATATTTCTTTAAACAGTATGATATCTACAAGTCCGCACACTAGAATAAGGGCCAAGGTCAAGAAGAAAATTCAAGGTCAAATACTAGAAATCAATCCTTAAGACCTTTTTGGAGTGTGTATTTTTTGTCCAGCATCAGTGATGTAAATTAGGCAAACCAAAGGCTCTACACTTGTTCATTTTGAACAGGGCATGCTCAGATTGCCTGTTTCATTTAGGCAAATTTGTATTATATGCTGATTCTCAAGTAATAATGTAAGAATTTATACTGATTTTGATGAAAGCCGCATTGATGGCTGTATTTCGATGAACTTGTTATTAGTGAAAGGTATGTTTGGACTGTAGGTAATGCACGAAGAATCTGAACAAAAACCTTACAAAGGCCTTATGTATGTAAAAAGGCAGTATTAGCGGGCGTGTACAGGGTAATGTTTGTGCTGGAAAGATGGATTTTCAAATAACTTGGCCAGAGTGTTGAGCATGAAGAGACAGAGTTTCACCCTCTGTAATCATTCAATCTGTACTTTCTTGGAAACCTTTATGAAAAGCAAATGTTTGTGACAAAAGCACTCTTTGTTAAAAGTGTAACATATCATGGCAGTAAATTCAATAAATATATATATATAATTTGTCACCAGATTAACATATGTGGCGTTTTCTGAGAAAACTGGGCAAAATGCTTGTGCGTAAATTGTCATCCCAGATTAGCCTGTGCAGTTCGCACAGGCTAATCAGGGACGACAATTTCCGCTTTTATGGAATTTTTTGTTTAAATGATGTCTCCACTTAGCGAAAATCCAGTTTAGGCGGAAAGTGTCATCCCGGATTAGCCTGTGCGGACTGCACAGGCTAATCTGGGATGACACTTTACGCACAAGCATTTTGCCCAGTTTTCTCACGACGCTCCACATATGTATAATTTGTCCCCAGCATAACATATCCGTATATTCAATAAACATGTATATTTATATGAGCCACGCTCTGGAAATACCAGAAAACCTTAATGCATGTGCGTCAAGTGTAAACAAAAATAAATGCAGAACTTTTTGCATCAAGGAAGTCTTCTCGCAATAAAAATCCAGTCTAGTTGGAAAGTGTCGTTCCTTATATTCCACATGCTAATCAGGGACGCACTTCAGGCACCTGCATTAAGCCAGGTTTTCTCCGAGCGCGGCTCATTTCTTTTCTTCATCCGGATAAGCATATTCTTATATAAAATGAACACACACACACACACACACACACATATATATGTATAATATATCTGCTTCAGCAAGCAATGTAGCCCTGGGTGATGTACTGATCATTGTTGGTGCCAGCCTGTATGGTGTGTCCAATGTCTGTGAGGAGTATGTGGTCCGGATGTACGACAAGGTGGAGTTCCTGGCCATGGTCGGTCTGTTTGGATCCTTCGTTAATGGAATCCAGTTGTAAGTAAAGTTTTGGAGCAGTTACCAGAGATATGCCCAACAACTATGAGGCTTCTATGTCACAAAATGTGTCGTGTTCTGAGAAAACTGGGCAAAATGCTTGTGCGTAAATTGTCATCCCAGATTAGCCTGTGCAGTCCGCACAGGCTTATCAGGGATGACAATTTCCGCTTTTAAGGAATTTTTCGTTTAACTGATGAATCTTCTTAGCGAAAATCCAGTTTAGGCGGAAAGTGTCGTCCCAGATTAGCCTGTGCGGACTGCACAGGCTAATCTGCGATGACACTTTACGCACAAGCATTTTGCCCAGTTTTCTCAGAACAAGACTCAAATAAGTCTGCATTATCAATGTTAATGAGCCTAGCTCTGAAAAAATGGGGCTTAATTCATTTGTGTTAAGTGTCATCTCAGATAAGCCTGTGCACTCTGCACAGTGTTATCAGTGACAACACTTTGCACCTAAACTGGATTTCCCTAAGAAGAGACCTCTTTGAAATGATAAATAACATTAAAGAGGAAAAATGTTGTCCCTAATTAAACTGTGCAATTGCACAGGTTGATCTGGGAGGGCTCTGCATTAAACCCCCTTTTCCCAAAGCGAGGCTTAAATGTTTGATGAATGAGAATGCTTTAAGCTTTGATTTTGAAAAACGTATTTAAGATTGGGACAAAGATTTTTCTCAAAAATGGTCATTCAGGGGCCTTAAGATTATAGTCACTTATTATGTTGAAATTAGTTTGCCAAATTGTTGTTGAGTCCACTTGCAAACAGCTTTATATAGCATGCATCATGCAATAATGGGTCCTATGTATTATGCACCGAGCCTAGCTCGAGACCAGCCTGTGAATCTGCACTTAAGACCACTTAACCTTGCATAACTATACAGTAGACATGGTAGCTCTTGGCCAGACTTTTGCAGATCTACAGTTGGTCTGGAGTTCAATGGCAACATTTGGCATTAGACCCATTTTGCATGGTGCACATATGTGTCGTGTTCTGAGAAAACTGGGCAAAATGCTTGTGCGTAAATTGTCATCCCAGATTAGCCTGTGCAGTCCGCACAGGCTAATCAGGGACGACAATTTCCGCTTTTATGGAATTTTTCGTTTAACTGATGTCTCTTCTTAGCGAAAATCCAGTTTAGGCGGAAAGTGTCGTCCCAAATTAGCCTGTGCGGACTGCACAGGCTAAGCTGGGATGACACTTTACGCACAAGCATTTTGCCCAGTTTTCTCAGAACACGCCACATATATGTGTCATAGAGCAGTTTGATGTATGTGTTTCTGGCCTATTTTGTTATCATTTATCTGGTACTTTTAAAGATATTTACCACAATTGATGGCCATGTGGAAACCTGTCATGTGCACCACTTGTATTCAAAACTCAAATGTCAAGGTCACTCTTAGATTTCTGAACTCAAATATGGGCATTATATAGCCTTTAGGGCTTGTAACGTCATTATTTACCGAGAAATCATAAAATATTTTGATATAATATGATCACCAGGCTGAGTTAGCATGTCACACACCTATGCCCACATCTCAAAAGCCAAGGTCACATTTAGTAGTCAAAGGTGAAGTATAAGCATTATACAGTCAAAAGTCAAATATTGACGTGATTTGGCCATTTCTTGACTGTAACTTCATAATTTATCAGCCAAATTTTTCAATAATTTTCCGCAAACATTCACTATCTGTGTCAAAAGCTTTAAGGTAAAGGTCAAAGGTCAAAATAAGCTTGTCTGGACTTTTATTTCATTACATGTCACCTAACTTTCATATAACTTGGCTCAAATGATCACCATGTGGAGATCGCATAATTATGAAGTTTTCTTGCTCTGTGACCAAAGTTTCTTCTATAGTAATTGTGATGGCATCCTTGCATGCTTTGAATAATTATTGGTAGACAAAGGCTTAAAATGTGTAACCTTTTCATTAAATCTAGAAACTTTCTAACTGTATTCTTCTGCGAGGAAACAGTATTGTTATAAATTTACTTAAAATTATGTATTTAAAAAGTAGCATGAACATTTGTAAGTCTTGAATTAACAAAATTATACCAAGCGTAACTGTTATAAAGCAAATAAGATGTTTGTATTTGTGTTTTCTGCACTTAATCTTACATTGAAAGGAGATGGATTAACTGTGTTTTCTTCTTGTTAAGGTATCTGGTTGTAGTAATCTAAATAACATGTTTGTGTTTCTTCCAGTGCAATACTAGAAAGGGATGAAATTGCCACATTAGATCTTACTTCATACGAAACTGGTAAGTGTCTACTGGGGTGACGAAGTGAAGTGACAATTGCCTAGTAAGTGACATAGCACACCAGTAAGTGCTTAGTTACAATGTATAATGCCCATTGCTAACTAATTAAAATAGTTAACTTGCCAGTGCCTAGTTAGTGACATAGTAAATTGGTTAGTGCCTAGTTAGTGACATTGTAAATTGGTTAGTGCCTAGGTAGTGACATAGTAAATTGGTAAGTGCCTAGTTAGTGACATAGTAAATTGGTTAGTGCCTAGTTAGAGACAAAGTAAATTGGTTAGTGCCTAGGTAGTGACATAGTAAATTGGTTAGTGCCTAGGTAGTGACATAGTAAATTGGTAAGTGCCTAGGTAGTGACATAGTAAATTGGTAAGTGCCTAGTTAGGGACATAGTAAATTGGTTAGTGCCTAGTTAGAGACAAAGTAAATTGGTTAGTGCCTAGGTAGTGACATAGTTAATTGGTAAGTGCCTAGGTAGTGACATAGTAAATTGGTTAGTGCCTAGGTAGTGACATAGTAAAATGGTTAGTGCCTAGTTAGTGACATAGTAAATTGGTTAGTGCCTAGTTAGTGACATAGTAAATTGGTTAGTGCATAGGAAGTGACATAGTGAACTGGTAAGTGCCTTGGTAGTGACATAGTGAACTGGTAAGTGCCTTGGTAGTGACATTGTAAATTGGTTAGTGCCTAGTTAGTGACATAGTAAATTGGTAAGTGCCTATGTAGTGACATAGTAAATTGGTTAGTGCCTAGTAAGTGACATAGTAAATTGGTTAGTGCCTAGTTGGTGACATAGTAATTGGTTAATGCCTAGGTAGTGACATAGTAAATTGGTTAGTGCCTAGGAAGTGACATAGTAAATTGGTTAGTGCCCAGGTAGTAACATAGTAAATTGGTTAGTGAGTAGGTAGTAACATAGTAAATTGGTTAGTGCCTAGGAAGTGACATAGTAAATTGGTTAGTGTCTAGGGAGTGACATAGTAAATTGGTTAGTGCCTAGTTAGTGACATAGTTAATTGGTTAGTGCCTAGGTAGTGGCATTGTAAATTCGTTAGTGCCTAGGTAGTGAAATAGTAAATTGGTTAGTACGTAGGTAGTGACATGGTAAACTGGTTAGTGCCTAGGTAGTGACATAGTTAATTGGTAAGTGCCTAGGTAGTGACATAGTTAATTGGTAAGTGCCTAGGTAGTGACATAGTAAATTGGTTAGTGCCTAATAAGTGACATAGTAAATTGGTTAGTGCCTAGTTAGTGACATAGTAAATTGGTTAGTGCCTTGGTAGTGACATAGTTAATTGATTAGTGCCTAGGTAGTGACATAGTGAACTGGTAAGTGCCTAGTTAGTGTAAAGTATTGGAAATATGTTAATGGGATTAAAAAAGATGTCAATGGTAGAATTTCTTTAATAAGTATTGAAATTCATATAATATATATATATATATAATAGCAAGTTGTAAAATTTCAGTGAATAGTGATACCCCTGGTTGTGTTTGTGGTGTGCCTGTTCACACTATACTCATGTTTGATGGTGGTGATACAACTGGTTGTGCTATTTCAGTGATACCCCTGGTTGTGTTTGTGGTCTGCCTGTTCACACTGTACTCATGTATGATGGTGGTAATACAACTGGTTGTGCTATTTCAGTGATACCCCTTGTTGTGTTCGTGGTCTGCCTGTTCACACTGTACTCATGTTTGACGGTGGTGATACAACTGGTTGTGCTATTTCAGTGATACCCCTGGTTGTGTTTGTGGTCTGCCTGTTCACACTGTGCTCATGTTTGACGGTGGTGATACAACTGGTTGTGCTATTTCAGTGATGCCCCTGGTTGTGTTCGTGGTCTGCCTGTTCACACTGTACTCATGTATGACGGTGGTGATACAACTGGTTGTGCTATTTCAGTGATACCCCTGGTTGTGTTCGTGGTCTGCCTGTTCACACTGTACTCATGTATGACGGTGGTGATACAACTTACCAGCGCCACTGCAGTCAACCTGTCAATCCTGTCTGCAGACTTCTACACTCTGCTCTTTGGATTATTCCTCTTCAACTACAAGGTAACTTTTACTTTCAATACCTTTTCCAAGTCTCTTGACAGGTACATCTGATTAATAATCATAATTGTATTAGGTTACCTTGTCTCAGTAAAGGTGTGTTAGAAATTAGGTTCCGTTTTGAAGGACATGATAGAAATGTCTACAGCGACTAATTTTAACGAATTTATATAAAGGTGATAACTTACTGCTCTTTAATCTTGGTACCAGTACAGATTCTTTTTGTAACTTACAATGTACCTAGATAAGTCTTAAACAAACCGAGTACAGGATAAACTTAAATGCTTCATATACACTGAGTGCAGTCTTTACAAGGCAGTCAAAAGGAAATCTATACCCTAGGCAGTGAGTTTCAACATACTTAATGCACGTGCTTAAAATGTTATCCGATATAAGCCTGCACAGTGTACACAGGCTAATCAGGGACGACGCTTTCCGGCTAAACTGGTTTGTTTTTGGGGTTAGGACTGGCTTTATATTAACAATTTTCATGAACGCAAAATATGTTGTTCCCGATTGGTCTGTGCAGACTACATAGGCTTATCTGGGCCAACACTTTCAAACATGCATTAAGCCCAGTTTTCCCAGAGCGAGGCTCATTTGATAGAAATACTGCTAAAGACTGCAGACAAATCCAATCAAATTTCAGTGACCAAATGTATTTGGTAAGTTTTATGTGTTTCAGTTTCACATACTTTATTTTGTGGCATTTGCGGGGATTATCCTTGGCGTGGCTATTTACTCCATGACGGAAATCAGTCCACTGCTGCAGCAGGAAACCAGTCTAGGACAACCTGGTGAATGTAGTACCAGTGAAAACCTGTCTGCTGATACTTGTAAAGGAAACAGTCTGGGGCACCCTGGTGGATGTGGTACTAGGGAAAACCTGTCTGCTGATACTTGTAAGGGAAACAGTCTGGGACACCCTGGTGAATGTGGTACTAGTGAAAACCTGTCTGCTGATACTTGTAAGGGAAACAGTCTGGGGCACCCTGGTGAATGTGATACTCGTTAAAACCTGTCTGCCAGTACTTGTAACAAGATTCCAAAGTGAAGTCGTCATCAGCCAGACAGATGGTGCTACTATCCATATTAACTGAGGATTGCTAGCCTGTAGTCTGTGATATTTGCTGTTTAGTTTGAATACAAGGGCAAATTATTATTTTTTATTTCTTTGGTGTCAAAACCTTAATTTTGTTATCGCAATTGAATAATTTCAATCAAAGATCTGCATGATCCATGATTATAACATTTATTGTATAAGCGCAGTGCAGTTTATAGTTGTTAAAAGCAATGTACAAGCGATCCAAATTTAATGTCTGTATAGTGCTTCATCATGAAAGGAATAGTATTGTTATTATGCATACATGTATCTGGTGCCTTTATTTGCTGGAACAACAGCGTAGGATGGTATTCAAAACTTTTATAACGTTTACAATGATCAGCATTTCTTACACTAACATAAATGTAAATAAGATGGCTATTTTACAGGCACATGTTGATTACATTTTGATAGTAATTATATATCTCAAACCAAAACCATAAAAATAAAATTTACAACATAAGATAATTGCGGTGAAATCAATAATTATGATAAGAGGACTATAATGCAGAGTAATATTGTTTTGCACCTTATATCACAATGCGGAAAATGAAGTAAAATTTAAGAAACAAATACATATTTTAGTAAAAGAATGGTTGCCTAATTTTGGTTTACGACAAAAAGTAATTTTTGTATGTTTTGGGTTAGACTTTCTTTTAAGTTTATGCATTAAACTTATGATAATGTTTATTATTTAATTAAGCAGTTTATGTATGCAAATTATGTATATTTATTGCCATTTTGAATTTTTGACTAAATTAATTTTTAATTGTGAAGAAAACATTTAGCTGATATTTGTTTGGGCTTCTACTGGTATTTGTTTGCATGTATGTATTTGTAAAGAAATCGGGAGTGGGAGTTGAACAAGGGCGTCTGGGTGAGGAGTGTTTGTACCAACCACTGCGCTAGCTTAGCAGCCTCATGCACGAAGTAGCTAAGACTTGAGGCACACATGACATTCGGATAGTTTCTGGAACTCAGTCGTCCAATGTGAAGGTCGTATCATTTATAAAGTTTTCCTCGTGTATAAGGACCAACAGATGTTTAATATTGTGTCACATTAATATCAAGTACAGTATGACACGTTTGTACATTTTCAGATTAACAAATCGATTATTTCCCTTATAGATGGGTTAATAGTTTCCTACAGAATTGTATTGTAACGTCCCAGCTCTGATCGACGGTAATATTCCTCTTTATGCCACGTGCACCAGGTTGTCGGCTCTTTCGTCCTAAAGCTCTTTCGGCCCCGGTTTTTTCTGGCGCATTCGGCCCCAATTTCAGGCTCTTTCGGCCCAAGTACCAGGCTTTTTTGGCCCCATTTTTAATTTGAATAAATCGTTGAAAATATGTTGGTCGATACTCTTTATGCAGTAATTGCAGGTGAAGGAAAGGACAATATCCCCCTCTTTGCCCTAAAATAATCGGTCGCGGAAATGCCTACAACGTGTTTGCACAGTTCGTGTACTTATACTCAAAAGAAATTTTCAACAAACGGACCGCCCAGGGGCGTTGATAACCTCCAAACATTTGGGAGGCGGTCCAGTTTATGTACTGGGAACATAAAGGGGTTCGTTTGAGAGGGTTGTCCTTTCCCGTGGTTCCGAATTTTTTTCCGGTTGTCGGCCTTTTCCTTAGCGTGTCCCGCTGACAGCGTCTCTCCCACGTCACGCGTAGTGGCGGGAAGCGTCACCAGTCGCTCGACCGCCTCCTTGTGGCACTCGCTGCCGTCGTGCTTCCGGAACCTCACGGGACCCGCTTTCCAGTTGGAGAAGCCGTCACTGATGAAGCTGCCGTCCACCTTCGTGTTGCCGATCTTGCCCGTCTTCTTGGCCGCCATGCAGAGATGACAGAACGCAAGGTCCCGGCTGTTAAAAGAATAACATTGTAATACATTTTGTGTTAAATATTAATGATAATAATAAAAAAAACATTATTAAGCAACAATACGAGTATTATTTGTATGTTGTGTTTTTATGCACCCTTTCGAAGAAAAGGGGGTATATTGCTTTGCACATGTCGGTCGGTCGGTCGGTAGGTCGGTCGGTCTGTCCGTCCACCAGGTGGTTGTCGGATGATAACTCAAGAACGCTTGGGCCTAGGATCATGAAACTTCATAGGAACATTGATCATGACTCGCAGATGAGGCCTATTGATTTTGAGGTCACTTGGTCAAAGGTCAAGGTCACGGTGACCCGAAATAGTAAAATGGTTTTTGAATGATAACTCAAGAATGCATACGCGGCCAACAGGGCAAACTCTGAACAATAGTACTGAAGCAACTGGTCTGTAATCCTAAATCTATAATTATCAGTTCAATGAAACATCATTTTTTTAGTGAAATACAGTGGATCAGTAAAAATATTATCAGAATATGAGATTTTTTGTATATTTTGTATATTAAATATTGTGTTAATGTTTAATTTTGTTGATTAATTTAAATATAAGCAAGACAGGGGAGGTAAAATTTCAGCAGTTGCCTCCCTTGTAATTTATTTAAAATTTACCAAATGTTAGGCTAACTGCATTTTTGTAATGCAAAAATAAACATCGGGCAAAAATGAAATTAAGGCACCACCACCACCACCACCAC
>VMBQ01001905.1:83265-99923 GCA_007657795.1 Dreissena rostriformis | reverse complement strand
CAACCCCAATTGGCCACTATCTCCTCCTACACTATTAGCACTAGAACATTGAAACTTACACACATGGTAGCTATGAGCATATGTGCGACGGTGCACTATTTGGAATTTTGATCTGACCCCTGGGTCAAAAGTTTTTATCATGTGCGTCGCATGTTGTTAGTAAAATGAGTTTTTTTTAACCCATTTTACCCATTTATTTACCCATTACCTTTGACCCAGGGGTCAGATCGAAATTCCAAATAGCTCACAGTCGCACATATGCTCATAGCTACCATGTGTGTAAGTTTCAAGGTTCTAGTGCTAATAGTGTAGGAGGAGATAGTTTCCAGGACGGACGGACATACGGCGGCGATCAATACAATATCCCCACGCTTTTAAAAGCGTGGGATAATAAATTCTAGTTTATAATATAATTGATCGCGAATAGAGTTTTTATCCCATATAGCTCATTTTCTATCATTTCGTTGTTTGTTGTTCAAACTTCCAACATCAATTAGGAATTTGTGATTTCTAGTTTGGAATTTCAAAATATATTTTGTTGGCGTTTTAATTAGGTTATCTTCGAAATCAAGCTTATCTTTAAAAAGTGTATAGTTACAACATTTTCGTAAAGTGTTATAGAGTACAACTTTTTTTATGAATAAGTCATAAGTCAGACAGCTTCAATTCTACAGATTTTAATGACATATACAGTTTGTAAAGTTGTAGTGATCGCATGTATTGGTCATTCCTCATTTGATCAAGATAGACATAAAATGTGTTATGCATAGACGGTCATTAACGCTTAATCTTTGATCGTGCATTGATTAGTATGATGTTATATACAGTGACACCGTTGAATAGCTTGCTTGGACCAAAAGCTAATCATTTGTGTTTCAATATAAATTTGCAAAGGTTTAACACCAGTTTCGTTATATATGTTCTTACTACTTTTGATATGTATTTATTTATAAAAAAATCCATTTAGCTTTTTCTAAAACAAAATGGTTTCAATAGTCCCACACGCCACATCCATACAGCAAAATAGGTTTAACAATTTTATTAAACCGATCAACTTGAAAGTCAATTGGTAATCATAATGAGTCTGCCTTTTCATTAAGCAATACATGGTCTTTGTTAAAAGTGTGAGTCATTTACGAAATACGGAAACAACGTTTACGAAATAAGTGACAAGATCTCGCCTTCGCAACTAGGAAAGTAGTCCGGAAGTTTTCCATCAACTCTATCTTATCGTTTGGTATTTTCTTACATATTTTTGACGATTAAAAAAATCATTTTATCATATAATTTTCCAGTTTGTGATTTAACCATTAAGGATTATTTCGTCATCTGCAGGATCGGTATTAACGATAGTGTTATCGTCTCTTCACTACCATCATCTGTGTGTGAATCACTGTTATTCTGATACATTTTATTTAATGTTGCGTTACATAAATTCTCTTTATCAGGGTTCAACAATTTAAAAAATTGTTTTGGATTTGCTTTCCTCATTTTCTTTAGTTTGCAAGCTTTCTTAAACATTTATTTGATATAGACAGGTTTTTTGTATTGTTTGCTTTGTTGTTTTAAATTCGTTTGTTGGTGTCTGTTCTTTATTATTTATACAAATGTTCTGCTCTGTGGAAATTTTGTCGCATGAATGTACCTCAACAGAATACACAAAGGTTTCGTCGGAATATACATCACCCCATGTGAAATATTACCTTAAGCGGTAACATTATTAGGTAACAAAAACCACAGAACTAGCCCACTGTCTGATTTTTTTTAGCCAACTGTTATCTGTTTTTGTAAACAAAGTGTTGCCTTTCCAGGATTAATTTCGCCTCAGCTGACTATTTAAGTATCCTGAAATCCTACAAAATCACATAGTAATTAATAAATTAGAAAAAAAAACGGAGTTAATTTGCTTTGATATCAGTTCACAAACATTAAGTGATAGATATTTACGATTATTTTAAATGTTTTAAAAGGACATTCATCGTAAATACTTATATTATTGCAAGAACAGTCACAGCATGAACGCTCATCTGGTAGATCCTAATCTCTAGCGGGCACGTGTTCAACGAGAAGACGCTGACCTAGGTCCCTTCGTGTCTCGGTGAAAGTGTGTAATCGCGTACACGTTTTGGACAGGTTTCTTCTATCGGGGTATCACGGTCGGCGTTTCAGGAATGTTGTCCGACAGGGCAACAATCCATTTAGGTGTCGTTAATTCAATGTTTAAGTTTGATTTCAGATGTCAATATCAATTAGGTAGTGTGTGTTAATTGTCGGTGGGACGCTTTGTTACAACCAGACTATCGGTGTTTGGGTCGTATAAATTGTTTCTTACAAATAGGTTATCACAAACTAATTTGCATGTGTCATTAAATGATTGGTTCGATTTAGAACGCTTCAAAACTGGGAAACGTTGATGACATCACTTTTCCATTTCTGGTGGATATTGCTCGTTCACGTACTTTCCGGTACGGAACTCATTCAGCTTAATGTCTGCTTCACGAACCGCTTCACGGTCATTGTACCGCTCTTACTTGGCGACAATTGGTATAAGTTAGCCTGGTCTTGGCCAATTGTGTGTCGTGAACCTTGACTTTTTCATGTATGTTAATTAATTTCTTATTGTTTTAAATGTATATTAATGAGGAATTTGCGCAGTGCTTGTTCGTGGTTATTGATGTTATTCTCACTTCCTCTAAATAAGTTTTCGGAATCCCTACAAATGCTAAATTGTCAGCATGGTTCTCTATTTTAATTGAATGATTTGTTCGTAGGTGTTTGGTAAGTGTTAGATCGGTCACGGTTTGCATATTTAGTATTCATTTGCGTGGCAGCACTGAGAATCGATACATGTACATTTTGTTGCAGGGGTTATGGTGTATTGGTTGAGATCCGTTGACGCAATTCTGAAAGCGAGTTTTGGTTTGGATATAACAGCAGCATTGTCCGAAGAATGGTATATCAAAGAGTTCTGGATTGACTGGGCACTATCCAAATTGTGAGGACTTAACCTTCCCATCGCTTGCGCTATATCCAATCGTTTAGAGCCACTCTTTGTCATTGTTTAAATGTCCTTGTTTTGTTGACCCGATATGTTTTATTGTTCTTTTCACAAACTGTTAAATAATCCAGAGCTAGATATGCGCACGACCCTTATCCATTTTAAATAATAGCATCTCTTCAGGAATTATTCCAATAGCTTAAAAAGAAGCATATGTTATACCAATAAATGAAGACTCATACACAGATGATCCAAATAACTATAGGCCTTTTCAAATTAGGCCAACCATATCTAAAATATATTTAAAGCAAAATGCAAATCAACTCGGGTCTTATTTTCAAACCAGTATTATTCTCCCTAAATTTCTATCTGAATTCTGATAAAATCACCCATGACTAATCGTGAGTAATCGTATTGATAAGAGTATTGTATGAGTTAATTTAAGAAATAGAGAAAGAAAAATCAGTTTTTTTTGCATTGTTTCTTGATTTAAAAAAGGCATTCAATCTTGTTGATCATAACATCTTACTGTATAAGCTAAAATTATAACTTATTTCAGATAATCCTTTAAAAATGTTTAAGTCGTATCTCACAAATAGATTACAATACATAAAGATAGGAAACGTCCATTCATCAAAAATGACTCTTCAATGAGGTGTAGCACAGGGATGTATTTAGGGTCCGTTCCTTTTTATTTTGTATATTAATAATATCAGTTTTTCTGTTAAAAAATCTTATATGGACGTTTAAGCATATGTTTCGACACTTTATTCGTTTGGATATAACACATATGAAGTTGAAACAAAACTAGAAAGTATTTTAAGTATTTCGAAATGTTGTTCGAAAAATAATATGTCCTTAAATCCAACGAAATGCAAATAGGCACATACAATAAACTCAGATCTCTTGTTGATTTATTTATATGCATAAATTAATTCTTAAACAGAGAATGTAACAACTAAACAAATATTGGGACTTTATGTAGGGATACACAAGTTACAAACGTATGCAACATAATCAACTCCAAACTATATCTTCTTAAACAAAATAATGACTTTGTTAACGATGAAATGAAAAGTTTATTCTTCAATTCATTTTTCATGACATCATTTGATTGTTGTTGTCCGATATGGGCACTAAAGCAGGAACACAGTCGAAAAATAACAACCTGTTGTTGGGTGAGGGAGAAAAAGCCAGATCGTCGGCAAAGTCGAGATCTTCCAACTACTTCCACTGGAATCCGTTACACTTCTGGTCCGTCGATGTTTTCATTACTCGGCATGTGGCCAGCAGGATCAGGACAGGTGAGAGTAAGCAACTTTCATTCCGGTTCTTACTTCCAATGCGGTGAGCTGTCTGTCATAAATTATTTTGCATGTCATACCTTTATAACACTTTTTGATGATGTTGACGTAGATGGGCGGGTTCCACTCCGGGTATTGTTCCAAAATGATTCGCAGGGTAGCGATCTGTTATGTGCACAGCCTATCCGTTCGGAAGCCGGTTCGTTGGTCACAGAGATGCGGGTCTACAACGTCTTTCGTTCGGTTCAGCATGATGCAATTAAACACCTTTCCTGACATGGACAACAGCGTTATCCATTGGGGAAGATTGATCTGACAGCCCTTTTTCCATTCTGTTGGCATTTCTCTTTTTTTCATATATTGATGAAGAGCGGATGGAGAATCTCTTACCGTTGTCGTTCATCTTGCCTAGTCCCTGCTGACTCATCTCCTCATATCCTCGGTTGTCACTGTCGATTTTGGCATTGAAGTCGCCCATTACAATGATGATTATCCTCTTTGGTCTATCTTGTATGAAGGTTGACAGTCGTTGTAAAAATATCCTTCTCCTTCTTTTCACTGTCGTTCGTCGGGGCGTAGCACTGGATTATATTTATGTTGACCTTCTTCTTCTTTTTATCGCAAGGGGCTTTCATGAAATCTATCTATCTATCTATGATCAGTGGACCGTGCGCCTCCCACCCGATGAGCGCTGTCTGTGACGACTTGGAAAGCATACGGGCTTGTGCTTGGGTGTGTGCTGCCCCTCCTACTCACGACCCGAGAACAGTTGTAATTCGCCGGAGGTATGTCGCTTCTGTCCAGAATCAGTCATCTTTATTTGCGGTTGTTGATGTTGAACTTACTTATCTCTCCGGCCGCTTGCGCTGTCTTCCCGGTCTCGTACATGGTTTGGACATTCAATGAACCGATGATGCGGGTGGTCCTGGTGGAGACGATGGTGTTAGACCTGACGGCTTCCAGTTGACTCTGTTTTTAACTGCCCGGTGTCATACACCTTCATACACCTTCCTTGCCTGCTGTGTGTCCATCATCTTCCAGCTCGGTATGCCGTTTGACGCTTCTATAGCTAACGGGTTTTTCGTAGGGTAGGGTAGCTAGCCCTACGCTCAACGCTCCTCCTTTTGACCATTATTGACCGAGTTATTTGAAGCCAGTAACCATTCCTAACTTTCCTTCTTCATAGTTTTCTTACGCTTTCAGCTTCGCGCTTAAGTTGGTGCTTAGGAGTAAGGTGGGACTATCCAAGCATACAGTTCCGTTTCCGTTTATAAACCCTCCACGTGATCCTTCCTTGTTTTACTGTCGAATACGACACGCGTTGATCTGGCGCGAAACTATCTGTCGAAATTTTGATAACAAGAGCACTGTCAACGTTTATTCGTTGTGCATTTTGTTCATATTATTAAAACGGAATTCTTTTCCAATGCTATTCCAATGCTATTTGTCTTCTTTATAATCCTCTTTTGAAAACGAATTTACGGTGTTTCCAAATATTATCCAAACCGAAAGTGAAACTGGATCCTCTACGTGTCGCGATGTAATTAGTAAATATTTGTTCATTTTGAGGAAGATAATCGAACAAAGACAGTGGAGTATTTATGAAATTGAGACTATCGTTGCCGATTGTATTATTGGCTGAAAAGATAGAAGATGGCAGGTACAATATAGAGGATCTATGTTGGTTTCGGTAGGTTATCGATTTTCATTCATGAGTGATCATAGAAACTAATAAAAAATATGTATTTTCTACGAAAGTCCATTGATCTCGAGTGATTAAACATTGCTAATCGAAAAAAAAATTATTATTATTTCATGCTTTTTTTTCCACCGTTTTATTACCAACACTTCATTAAACATCTCATTAAAGTTTCGCAAAAATAATAGTAACATTGGCTTACTTAGTTACTTCTTTTGCACGGCCTCTATGTCGTTTTCTCGTACAGTTCCCCATATCTTGGACGAGTAGTTGAATACGGGTGCCACAATGGTATAAAAAGGGGGTTTGAGTTTGCTCGTTGTTCTTATCAAATGATGATAAGCTTACATAAGTAAACTAGTAGGTGCTTTAAGGAAGTCAATTCTAGTTTTTCTGGGTATATGAATATGTATGCATTCTATTTAAAAAATTAAAACCTTTATTGAATAGACTATTAGTTTACCCATTTTACAGGAAGTATCTGTGTATTTAAGCATGGTTTGTAAATAGACACAGCCAGCACTTATTTAGTCTTTAAATAACAACATTTTTTGTATATGTTGAGTTTTTTTAGTAGTTTTATTTAAAAACAAAATTGAATTTATATATCACAATTTAAGTCCAATAAATGTATTATGCCTTCTAAAAAAAATCATCGACATCCCTTTGTTCTGTTGATTGATACATCAAATATAGTGTAATAATACGATTATGAACAGCGCTAAGACTCTTCCCATTTTACTATTCAACACAGAGGCAAAATAGTCCACGGGATCAATGTTAATATTAACATCGCACAAACGTAAAGTAAGGTTTTGATCAATATTTTTTTTCATTCACGCATTGATCATTATATTTTGTAAATCATCGTGAATACAGTAAGACGCCATACTACATTTTGATAAAACTAGAACGTAGTCCGCATGCTACATTTCGATAAAACTAGAATGTAGTCCGCATACTACATTTCGATAAAACTAGAATGTAGTATATACGCATACTACATTTCGATAAAACTAGAATGTAGTCCGCATACTACATTTCGATAAAATTAGAACGTAGTCCGCATAATACATTTCGATAAAACTAGAATGTAGTCCGCAAACTACATTTCGATAAAACTAGAACGTCGTCCGGATACTACATTTCGATAAAACTAGAATCTAGTCCGCATACTACATTTCGATAAAACTAGAATGTAGTCCGCATACTTCATTTCGATAAAACTAGAACGTCGTCCGGATATGTTGTTATCAATTTAACGCGGTTTCTAACATGAGCAGCATACAATTAATTGTATGGATGAAATACGATGTGAATTTATAACCAAAGCCTTACAATTAATTATTATTTATATGCAAAACACTTCAACCTGATAGTGGCTTTCAATAATCACGCAATTGAATTGTTGCAATGCAAACGATGCAGTGATGTGGCCAATGTTCTGGGGGATTTCTCTCAGATCATCCAATGAAATTTTCGGATTTATTCATTTGTGTCTACTGGCGGGAAATTTTCCAAATATTGTATAAGCTGTTGATAAAGTTTATTTAAGAGGAACATCTGGATTAAACAGCTTCGCCGAAAATAGTTGTCAAAGACTTGTAGTCTTTAAGTGTGGCCTAAAACTTTGTGTAGCGTAAATCCTTAAAAATATTGAGATATTAAAATGGAAGTTCAAGCTTTCCAATCGCTAGATCGATTCAATGAAATAATCAAGCCATCTTTACTTGAATTAGTGACAGTTAGTTTGTGTATACCCGTGTGACCTTGATACTAGGTCCACGTTTACTAAGCGACATACATAATTTATAGACTTGCCCATACATTTAGAATATATACATAAAGTCATAGACTATACACAAATAAACAGTTTCTAATATGCAAATCATTTATTAAAATTAAGACAAGCAGAGAATTGCCACTTACATATTTATCATCGAGAGACAAAATTGCAATACATTATAATTATGTATGTTGTCTAAGAGTACTTAAATGATCCCTAGATCAGTGTAAAATTAAATTTGCCAAATTTTAAATAAAATATAGTTACAGGAAAACACATAGACAACACAATTTTTATTTAGAAGATAATTCTCTAGATGTAACTTTAACCCTTAACCCTGTTATATGATTTATATGTGGTAATGAATATAAGTGTTGCCAACATTTGTATCAAGTGATGTTAAAATTCAACCTTTATATTCCAAATACAGTTTGACCATTTCGAGTGCCGTTCCTTAAACATACTTATAATTTCTTTACACATTATTATAAGTGGAACGTAATAACCTGATCTAGTTAACATTAATTTTGAGAAAATCATTTATTTACAAAAATAACAATGTCATGGTCTGGCCTTATGTTTATAAAAAAAAAAAAAACGATTCAATGATGTGGCCTTATGGTCAATTCAATTTATTTATCCAGACAATTGTCCTCATAGTTAAATTTAATTGACAAGCCCCAGGCCTATATGTCATTTATAAATATACAATCCTTAGTTTAATAGCTGAACGTTTCCCGTTTGAGTTACGCATCTTTCCTTATATAACATACTAGCGTCTAGTCTTAAATGGGTATATAAACAGTCACTTTTGGTATTAAAGTAAGTAAGTACACACTTCCCAAGCAGGGCTGTAGTTTCACAATTTCTAATTGTCACGAATGGGGACCGTTTAGGGTTTCGCTAGTATCTTGTTGATTTGATTAATTACTGGATTTGGAAAGCGTTACAAGTGTTAAAATTCAAGGGGAAAAATAAACATCAACGAAAACTGTGTCGATGTGTTGGCGTCTTTGTTCAATCGAATAACTATACGGAATCCGGATAGTGCCATCTATAATCTCGCCCTTCTTTCATCAAGGGCGACACACGACACACGAAGCGATACACGATATTTTGCGCGACAGTCGCAGCGACGCATGATATTTTGCGCTATACATGTACACGAAGCGACGCGCGAGAATGTACCACGAAATATCGCCCATGTGTAGGTAGCCCAAAAGGCGATATATCGTGGTAAATATCGCGTGTCGCTGCGACTGTCGCGCAAAATATCGTGTGTCGCATTGAGTATCGCGCAAAATATCGTGTCTCGCGTTCAATGGCGGCGCACGAAACACGAAGCGACGCACGATATTTTGCGCGACACACGAAGTGATACACGATATTTTATTATTTAAATATCGCCCATATTATCCGAATCTCATGTATCGCGGTCTAATTTCAGACCACGACACACGACACACGAAGCGATACTCGATATTTTGCGCGATTTACAAAGCGACACGCGATATTTGTATTGTTCAAATATCGCTGTAATAATATCGCCTGTCGACTGTCGCGTTTTTAAAAAATCAGGGGAGACAAAAAGGGGATATTTTTTACTGCATTCATAATCCGACTGTCAATTTCAAATTCTCCGATTAGTGTTATTGCTCGTTTGTGTTTTCTAATTGCATAACAGTGCTTTCGAAACATTGATTTGGTGTGTTATTATTCTGATTATTTTTTAGTTTTTACCACTGGGCAACATTATTTGTGTATTCAATTTATTAATTAAGAGAAATAGGATAACATTGATTGGATTTGGTAATTGTTATATTTATCATCATCTGATGTTGCGGATGGAATTTAATTATGTTCATATATTTAAATAAGTATGTATGTCTCTTTTTTATCATGGTTAGGTGAGAAAAAAAACAAGCAAGTATTTTATCTGGACGAAGAGGATGTAGTTTTTTTTATTCGAATGAGTTGCTCTCAGTAATTCAAGCTAATCAGGGACGACTCTTGCCGCTTGTATGATATTTTTCGTTTCAGAAAGTCTCTTCTTAGCAGAACGCCCAGTTTAGGCGGAAAGTGTCGTACCTGATTAGCCTGCGCGGACTGCACATGCTAATCTGGGACAACACTTTACGCACATGCATTAAACCCCCTTTTCACAAGTCGAGACTCAGTTAAATTTTGCTATTATATTGATTGTAGACTGAAACGTTGTTAACGTTCTACAACCTGCAACTCGAGCCCATTGTCGTAAAGTGTCTCAACATTCAGGTGTTCAATACGTTTTCCCAAACACCGTATCCTGACATTGTAAACTTCGTCCACATTTTCCTAGATGGTAGGTGGTGGGTCATATTTTTTTTTAACTTTCAACATTTAAGTCAAATACGCGTGTGCCGAAAATATAGTATTATTAATTGCGGAACGGTAGCAACACTGTGGAGGTGATTGTCACATTTCTTCTATAAATTGTTCCCTCATTCTTCACAGCTGATCTAAACATATGCATACAATTGTGTTCAATCAAATTGCATTCTGAAACCACCAAATCTTAATATTAATATTTAATATTTAATATATTTTGACAATTAAAAAAACGGCATTCCATGAGAAAAATAACATTCCGACTAATAATTTTTCAATTCTTTTGAGATCTTCATTTTACAATACTCCGCTCCAAATAGCGATGATGATGATGAAGAAGATGATGATGATGTCAGATGATGATGATGATAACGATGACGACGAGTATCGCTTCGTGTGTCGTGTGTCGCGGTCTGAAATTAGACCGCGATACACGAGATTCGAATAATATGGGCGATATTTGAATAATAAAATATCGTGTATCGCTTCGTGTGTCGCGCAAAATATCGTGCGTCGCTTCGTGTTTCGTGCATCGCCCTTAAACGTGAGACACGATATTTTTGCGCGAGACTCAATGCGACAAACGATATTTTGCGCGACAGTCGCAGCGACGCACGATATTTTGTGCGATACACGAAGCGACACGCGATATTTACCACGATATATCGCCTTTTGGGCTACCTACACAAGGGCGATATTTCGTGGTATAGTCTCGCGCGTCGTTTCGTGTATCGTGCAAAATATCGTGCGTCGCTGCGACCAGTGGCGACTGTCGCGCAAAATATCGTGTATCGCTTCATGTGTCGTGTGTCGCCCTTGATGAAAGAAGGGCGAGATTATAGATGGCAGATGATTCCGTAAATAACGCTACATAAGATCCAGAATCATAGAATACCATGAATCATTTTAAAAACATACACAGTTATTTTATGCGTGACCATCATTGTTGGCTTCTGTCGTCCAAATGACTTAAAAGTTTTATTAAGAATTGAAAAGGCAGTATTTGCTATCTAGGCTACAAATCACTTACAAAAGAAACACATAATTTAATGGCGTATGATGTTTTTGTTTCTTTATAGAAACCCTTCTGCCAAAACAAATAAGCATAAAAGTGCGTATTTTACGGGCTTGCAAATTGTAAGCTATGGGGGAATCTTATCTTTCGATAATATAGCTCAGTGTTTAAAGGGACTGTAAACCACGAATGACGAAAAAATAAAAGTTCTAAAATACCGTATTTTTTACAATTATTAGTTTATATTGATTAAACTATCACTCACGACTGTTATTTTACATTACTTGAAAAAAGTTCATATTTTCAGTATATTCGGTAATACAATTTCGCGATGTAAAATAGAAAGTACATCGCGAAAAAAGGTGACATAACGATATACACACTATAAATAACGCAAGTAGATTGATCATTTTATATATAAAATATATACAATTCACTACGCATGCACAATTTGCATTCCGTGGTTTACCACGTGACTATGATGATCAATCTACTTGCGTTATTTATAGTAAACTGGTTTACCTGGTATGCATACCCAGATAAAATAAAAAACAAAAACAAAGTAAAAAATAAAATAAAAAATAAAATAAAGTAATGTTATATACCAGTCGTGACATTTTAATCAATATAAAATAATAATTGTACAAAAATACGGTATTTTAGAACTTTTCTTTTGTCTTCGTGGTTTACAGTCCCTTTAATGTCTCCCATAGCCAAGATACTGTACAGTAGTATGGCATTAGTTCTACTTAAAAGCTGTGAGCTTTTATGAATACATACGTACTCATAAACATAACATCTACTTAAAGTACGCGTACCATACGTATATATACAAATACGTACTCATATAACATCTATTTAAAGAACTCGTACCTTAGTCACGAGATTTGTCACTCTGGATCTAGATCAGCAGACGATTTATTACATTAATCTATCTTTAATACGGAGGATTCCGGAGATAGTCGGTTTGTCACGTTTGCACATCGGCTTTACGGAGGATTCCGGAGAAAGTCGATGTATCACATTAAAAATATTGGGAATAATTTCGCGAATCGACCGGTAGGTTACACACTCTGAACATGGCATCCGTGTCAGACGAAACTTTTTTCGAAGGGACTGAAAAACTATTGGAAGTTTGGTTTTCATCGAAAGATGACGATCTTAGATGTGATTTACGGACTATTGACAGGTAATTTTGAATATAAAATTAATCTTTGCACTATTTAGTTATGTGAACGCAATGTGTAACATATTTTCGTGATATGTACAACCAATACATAGTTCAGGTTAGTTTACACTAAATCAGTTGTTAAAAACATTTTGCAGATATGACTTGCACCCGTTGAACGGAGGAAATTTAGCGTCAATTTACCTTAAATGTGTAAAATGTACTTTTATTTGATTTATAATTATTACTCAAGTGAGCACTGAACCCATCCCACAAGCTTGTTGGCTTTGAACATAGCCCCCACTTAAATGTGCCACAATGTTGCAGACACACCAGCGATGTAAAATTAGTGGTTGCCTGTGAGCCCCGGGCAAGTAGGTTTTGGCCTGGGCAACTCAATTTCAAAAGATAGTAGTCCGGCCGGGCAACTTACTTTTTTTAAAGCTTGAACCAATTCCGTGCAATATAAATTGGATCAATAATGAGATAACATTCATTATTAAGGCATAGGATATGATTCAATTCAGGCTCATAATAATACATAATGCGTGTCATGTCATGTTATTTAGTTATCTATTATTTAATTTAAAGAATGTGTTAGATACCTGTGTCACAAAATGCACATATTTCTGGGCTCGTTGTCTTCGTTTAGCTGGGCAACCAAAATACTAAAGATGGTTGCCCGAGCGGGCAACCAATAGCAAAAAGATAGTTCCCATCCCTGCACACTGACTGACAGAGAATACAATAACATTATTAAATACTACAAAAGGTATTGGTGCAATTGCTAAATGGCTTTGAATTTGATATAAGGAGAGTAAAGGCATTAAGGTACTACTTTTAATTTCTAAGGAACGTAACATTCATGAGATGGCAGTAAATAAATTATGAAGCGGAACAAAGGATTTGTTATCTCTTTTACTTTGTTTCTGTAAGTATAGAACCGTAAATTTCTTTGTGAGCATTATGTATAAATAATAAATGAAATTGTTGGACGTGCCCAATAAAGTTATGTTGGAACCAATGTCTCTTGTTTCAAAAATAGCATAGTAACTATTGTCAGTAGAAACCGATGTCTTGCCACTGTTTTATTCTCAGTAGAAACCGATGTCTTGCCACTGTTTTTGACATCTAGTTAGCCGGGATTTTTTATTCATATGCAGCAGCCAAATATTGGTAACTTTCTCTAGCCCAGTCAGCAAGGTCTAAAAGTTGGTTTGATGTGAACAAAAAGGCAAGAAAACTACTGCTACAAAATAATCAAGTATTCATAGATTTTCGGTTTACCAAATCATAGTTAGTGCTTTGCACAGGGTTTTTTCCGGGCTGATAGGTCAGGTAAGGGAGGGTGCCCCCTTTCTGACATTGATTTCTTTTACATTTATCGAGTCAAATGAAGTTATTTGGTGTGTTCTGACACATATTTAACTTCATTTTAAGCGCTTCTGTCCAACCTGACTAAGTTGTCACCTAAGAACAGCAGTCACCTTTTTACAGCGGTCAGTCTAGATTATCCCCGACGAAGATCATTCTATATTACACCTTAGAATGAAGGTCACCTGTTAGTAGCGGCCAAAGGCCAGTATATTTCAGTCCAAAAGACATTTTTCACCTGTGTACAGCGTTCACGAGGTAGCCATTTCCAGGTGCGAAAAGTTAACTCAAAACAATCTGCTTTGTTGTCTTTTACCCCTGATGTTATAGCGTCTTTTTGTGCTTCTTTTTTGCAGCTTATGAATTTGATTATAGTAAGACCTTTGTTATGATAAATGCGGTCCACTCTGAGAATACAAAAAAATAGGCTGTTGAGAAGGTTTGTTTTCCTGGGATAATTAGGGGGAATCAGCCATAACGCCATAGCATTGGATCGTGACCAAATCAAGAGATCTTTATGGTCGGTAAGGTGTCAACAGCAACACTTGGCTAGCTACTGATGTAATTATCATGCGATAAAAGGATAAGTGACCGTCTATTTTGGCAAAACAAACATTTAATTGCAACTTTTATAACAAACTTTTGGCATCTATGATAGTAGATTTTTGTTCATGTATAACTCGGTTTATAACAGCCAATCATCAATGACACATAATGACCTTTATTTGAAAATATATTCTCATGAACGTACAACTAACTTTCAGATTTACGGAATGAACGAAATGCATGAATGAACAACGATATTCTTACTCAAAGATAAATTAATAAGTTTAACAAAAGGTCTAAATTTAAATCAATTTAAAAGAAATGTATTCATATAATTTAATAATTTTCTATGTTATTATATGTTTTATCATCAAATAATCTTTGTTTATATATATGTTGAGCAAACGACTGGGAGGGAAGCGACCTGGCAATACTACCATCTGACCAACCATCTTAAAAGTGGTCACCTGAGAACAGCGGTCACCTGTCAAAAAGGTTACTTTGGCCATTTTCCTTGACTGACCACTACAGGTCTCAGGTTGGACTAAAATGTTGATAAAATGTAAGCACCGGGTGTACTGCCAAATGTATTTATCTGGTTAATTTGCTCAATAACAATCAAGAAACTAGTTATATAACTTAGCAACAAATTGATAAATGAGAAAACAGGTGTTTGCAAATTTTGCAAAAATGCCAGAATGGCTAGTTGAAGTTACTGACAAAAATACACTGATCGTAAAATTTCAAGAGCCATGGGGACTCTGATTTTTGAATCCAAGCGCCCCAGTGAGGGAACCGCTAAATAGCCTGGAAGGCACCGATACGGATTCCTTTGATTGTAACCAGATGTAATAACCGAAATTTGTCTGCTTGTGTTTTACTTCTTTCCTGATTTACATGGACACTTCTTAATACTTTTGCAAAAACATAAGCACATGTTGTTTGACTTGTTTCTCATATCACTGTACGTTTGTTGTCCTCGATGACAAAACAAATTAAGACACTACTGGAAAAGTTCTTTCTCAGAGGTGGTTACATAATCACATGACGATCAAGACGTCTTTGTATTAATATTCACTCTATATCTCGACTGTATTCGCTAAGAAATTTCTTACCAGGATCACAAATTTCACTTCAAGCTAAGAAAATTTGTAGAGAGTAAAGTCGAGATATAAAGCGAATATTAATATGAAATAAACGCTAATCACTTTCTTACTGATATGGCTGGAAAGTGAGCGGCATTTAAAAATTAAATAAAAGCAATAAAGAGTATAAAACAGCGAAAAATAGCTGTTTAGGGACGGATGTCGCCATCTTGCGCTTCACCTTATTACCCCTCTCTGATTGTGGTCGGGAAATTCTTTGTTAGCAATGTTACATAAGCATATTTAAATACCTCATGAGTGAAACGCTTTGTGCAAAAATGAGTATAAATATTCATTTTAATATTATTAAACCTAAAGTTGTTCAGAGACTGAGTTGGTACCTTTATTTTTCTTCTCTCTCATTTAAATCCCTTTAAATTCATTTCATCGAAAACAATAAGTTTGTTTTAACTGATGATATAATGGTTAAATGTACTTTTATCTGTGTCACAGTGAGTCTGTGACATAAATAAATAATAAAACCATTCAAGTTATTCCATGATTTGCCTAACTGCCCTGATTTTGCCATATAAATTTGCATTTTGATGTCTAAGTAGTATGGTGTCATTTATAATTCAAATTGGCAAAAAATAACTCATATATGGTTTTGGGTCAAGTTGGGGAGAGATTCCAATAGACAGACACTGTTTTATGTGGGAAAAGTCCCTGATGTGAATCTGCAAAGAGATAAAAAAAACTTGGACAATTACCAATCTGTTAAAGTGAGATTGCACGATTTTGTCAAATATTTATGAATTTATATAAAATGTGTAAAAAACTTATTATACATATATTTCAATATAAATTAAAATAAAAGTTAAGAAGAAACTGTGTTGAAAAATGTGAAATACTGTTAAGCCAGATATTTAATTCTGAAATCGAAAATGTACACTTGAATTTGCCAGCATGTATATCATACGTGTACGATGTGAATCTAAATTTAGTCTAAGTGCAGATTTGTTCATACGACACAAAGACACAATTTTGTGTCCTAACGATACCTATTCATACGACATGCGATCACTAACTCCGATCCTAATAAAAATACGAATGCTTCGGTTATTGTAGGAAAATATGTACAAAATATCTTTGTCACAATGACACAATTGGCTCAGGGCACTAATTTGTCTTTGCTGCATTTTATGAAATTCGTCTTCAATGTATAATTTTTCTTGCCTATTTTTATACGCCCGTATAAAATACGGGACGTATTATGTGAAACCCCTTGGCGGCGGGCGGCGGGCGGCGGGCGGCGG
>VMBQ01001905.1:60321-75987 GCA_007657795.1 Dreissena rostriformis | reverse complement strand
TTAAAGGGACTGTCCACTAGATTTTGGCATGTATTGAAGCATGTCATTAAATGCTCTATATTGATAAATTCAAACATTTGACCTAAAAATCTGCAGTTAAAAAACAAGAATACAATTTAAAAAGGGAAAAAAAAGTAAACCTCATCAGGGCTCGAACCAGTGACCATCGGGGTCCTGGAGTAAAAACCAATTAGACCGCTCGGCCATCCTGACAAGTATGTACGATAGCCGTATTTTATACCATATATAAGCAATCCTCGTAGTTTTACAAAATATAGCGACAATAACAGAACTTTCCAAATTATTCAATCGTTTCGCGTCGAACGACGCTTTATGATTTTGAGGTTTTCAAATCGTCAAAAGATGCATAAAATGGATATTTAAGAGCATTGTAAATGGTCAGTATTACTATTTCCTCAAAAATATCATAACAAACGCGAAAATTTGCGAATATGAAACAACTTTTTTTAAATTTGTCAATTTACCAATCTGTTGGACGGCCCCTTTAAGTGTATATAAAATATTTTTTTTACCTCATAGCATCATAATTCAAGTGAAAAAGCAATAAAAGAAATTATATTTTAATTTAATTAGTTTTAAACTTACTGATTGGATATTATTATACAGACTATAGCACCAGAACCATTAACAAGTACAACTCGTACAATTTTCTGTAGACTGTAGGCTGGTTCTTTTTTTTTAATGAAAGTGACATAATAAGAGTAGATTGGGCATAGTGTGTCTAAATAATAAAACAAGATAAAACTGGTTTACAAACAACTTACACATCATTCGAGTTCTTATCTGGTGGAAATATTCGGAGTGTTTTCACTAGCCATATTGGGGAGGTTTTTGTTCTGTTGTAAAGGGATAGTACCACAAGGTTAAACGCATATTCTGATCGGTAGGGGAAAAGCTTTTTATGTCAGACATAATTTGAGTTTTTGTTTCATTCAAATTCGGGGCTAGATTCTGTCCCATTCCTAATGGAAAAAGTATATATTTTTCTCAAATGGGAACTTAAAATTCCAACTTGAAGGTTCCAATTTTTTAGATCTCAATATGTAGTTCCCATCCAGCTCGATAAGTTGAGCCTTAGTCGATGTTATATTGAAAACACTTTTATTTGCAATTTTGAAACATTTGTTAGCAGAAAACCAACACTAATTTCCCAATTTTAGTTAAAACGCAGCAATTATGTTCAATCCAAAGGGACCCGGCCCCATTCCCAAAATGGTGAAAAAAAACACGGGAAAGTGTGTGGCACTTTGCCTGATTAGTTGTACTAATTTCAAAGTGGACTACTGTCTTTAATTATAGTCCTCTGACATGACATCAAGTCTGATCAGCCACATGTCTTCAGAGTTCTACATACATGTAGGTGTGATGTCTGCAATATAGAAATAAGCTGCACTCTGGGAAAATTGGGCTGAATGCATGTGCTTAAAGGGTTGCCACAGATAAGCTTGTGAAGTCTGCACCAGCTAATCAGGGACGACACTTTCCGCTTTAATAGAATTTTTCGTTTAAAGGAAATTTCTTTTAGCAAAAATCTAGTTTATGCAGAAATTGTCAACCCTTATTAGTCTGTGCAAACTGCATAGGCTAAGCTGGGACGACACTTTACGCACATGCATTAAACCCTGTTTTCCCTGAAACTGATTTTAAGTCTGTTTAAAAAAAAAAATATTGTCAAATTCTTTGATAATTTTATGCCAAATATGCATATTTTTTCCCCAATTCTCAAAAAAAATCCTAATTTAAAAACATTTTTATTTTTTATTTTTTAAGAAAGAAGTGTTATGACAAATGATTATTAGACTCTATATCTCAATTTTATTTTTTAAACAACCTTCAAAATAAATAACCATAATTTATATGATTTTTATCCAAAATGGCTGGAAAACCCCATGCCCAAATAATGCTTTTGTTGATGAAAATTCTTCCCAATTTGGAAGATTTCGCGACTCGAAAAATCCCCAATTTGCTTGGTACTTTTTCCCCTAATAGACAGAAAAAGGCCTGACAATTATAATTTACCCCTGTACAGTGCAACTGCAATAGAGAGTTTCATATCTTATTGATAGGCTGCTTGTCTTGCAAACGTTATTTAGAAACATACATTTTGCCGACATTTTATGCAGAATCGTGCATGTGGAAATGATCTACATGTAGATAAGACATAAGTGGCGTACAGTTAAATCAAATATTGGATCATGTGACATATTTCCAGCTGTTTCGTTTTAATAGGATTCAGATCAAATATCTGTGAAATACATGTATATTATTAAGGGTACTATGACCTTACATCTCTGAAATGGTAACTGCACAATCTTTAAACATCAAATGAATAGCTACAAATCTGTACTTAACTCTCAATGTCAAATGTTTTATTAAATTTGTCAGATGTTAAGATGAATTTTATTTAGTTTGATGTCAAAATAACTGAATTCTCATAACTTTTTATTTGTTTGGTTGGTTGGGTTTTATGCACCAATTATTTTTATGTTCCCCCAAAAAAATTTGGGGGAGCATAAAGTCACCGCATCCTCTGTCCGTGCGTGCGTCCGTCCGTCCGTGCATCCGTCCGTGCACAATTTTTGTCCGTGCTATTTCTCAGCAATTAATGACCGGAATTCACTTAAACTTTATGGGAAGCTTCACTACCAAGAGGAGATGTGCGTATTATCAGCCGGTTCTGGTCGGATGATTTTTCATAGATTTATGGCCCTTCTAAATTTTCCATTGAACATATAGTGCAATTCTTGTCCCAGCTATTTCTCAGCAACTTATTACGGGAATTCCATGAAACTTTATGAGAAGCTTCACTACCAACATGAGATGTATATATTATCAGCCGGTTCTGGTCGAATGATTTTTCACAGAGTTATGCCCCTTTGAAATTTTCTATAAACTGTACATATATCTGAATATATAGTGCAATATTGTGACAAAAAAAAACATATCTGATGCAATATATGCTGAATGGATGCTGGGTATATGGGAAAACAAAACAATTTAATCAGTTATATTTTTAACGTTTACCATACAACAATTTTACATAAAATACACAAATAACTTATAAATAAAAGCCTCATTCTGGGAGAACTGTGCTTAATGCATGTGCGTAAAGTTTCTTCCCAGATTAGCCTGTGCAGTCCTCACAGGCTTATCAGGGAAGACACTTTCCACTTTTATGGAATTGTTTGTTCACAGGAAGTCTCTTCGTAGCGAAAATCCAGTCTAGGCCGAAAGTGTTGTCCCTAGCCTGTATGGACTGCAAAGGCTAACCTGGGAAAACACTTGACACACTTGCATTAAGCCCTGTTTCCACAGAGCAAAGCTTAAATATGGGTGCAAGCCTTTTCCAAGAATTTTGCTGAGGCACAGAGGCAAAGCCGTGGCGTTATAGTGGATATCTTGTCTGCCTAGCGATCAGTGGGTCATGGGTTCGATCTCCACAGTGGGAGCGTTCTTTAGAACTCCTCCAAAGACACCAAGTACTGGTTCTAGTCCCTGGAAATGGACTCGAGAGCGTTTCAAATAAGCCTTAATTTTTTTAGGCAATCAACCTAAATAAATTGGTTTAAACTAAAGCCCAAGGATGAGCAGGGTCTGCGTTTCAAGAATTTGGAAATCCATGCTTAGCAATATTGTTATTTTCACAGTACAATAAGGACTTTGACCAGGAAAAAGAGAGTATATTAGCTACATTTTTATAGCTTTTGGTTTGGGCTATATGAACTTGGCGTAGACTGCTTGTAAATTTTTGAATAGTTTGTTTCAAACCAGTGACTTATGAACAAAAGGCCTTTGATGGAACGATTCTTGCCACGATAGAAGAACATTGGAGAGTATATCAGATTACTTTTTATAGCTTTTGGTTCAATCTATATGTAACTTGCGTAGACTTATTATAAATATTTGAATAGTTTGTTTCAAACCAGTGACTTATGAACAAAAGGCCTTTGATGGAACGATTCTTGCTTCCGTAGCAGAACATCGGAGAGTATATCAGCTTATAAATAATTCAAATAATTCTCTGTTTATTATCTTTGTTTCTCTTGGAGCATACAAATAGTATTAAATTGGATTACGTCCAACCATTCTGAAGATAATAATTGATTTGAAGGCAACTGAAACTGGATTGTTGTAGTAAAAGCCACCTTGCAGATGGAACTATTTCCAGTCAAAACATTCAGGGGAATTGAACAACTTGTAAGAACTTGTATGGGCAATTGATTGCCTGGCATTTAACCAATGGAAACTGTACGAGGGCCTTTGGGAGTTGCTGGCCTGCATAAAACATGAGCTGGGTTCAGTGGTTTAAAGGAGCATGTTGACTGTACATATTGGACATAGCTCTGGGAAAATGGGGCTTAATGCATGTGGGTTAAGCGTTGTACCTGATTAGCCTGTGCAGTCCACAAAGGCTTATCAGTAAAGACACTTTCCGCTTTTATGGTATTTTCTGCTAAAAGGTAACCTCTTCTAAGCAAAAATCCTGTGGAAGCGGAAAGTGTCGTCCCTGGTTAGCCTGTGTGGACTGCACACGTTAATCTAGGACAACACTTTCTGCACATGCATTAAGCCCTGTTTTCCCAGAGCATGGCTGATATGTATATCACAAGATGTCTGATCTTGTCACAAAGTGTATTCTTATTTGTTATGAATATCTTTTTCCAGTAGCACTTATATATTGACAGAATCATGAAGAAAATAAGAGGTTTTATTCCAAAAATGCCCCTGGTGACATTACATTTCATAATTATACAAAGTATTTTTCCATTTTTAGCTCTACTGGCCGAAGGCCGGAAGAGCTTATGTCATGGTGTGGTTTCCGTCGTCCGTCCGTCCGTCCGTGTGTGTGTGCATGCGTCCGTTAGACTTTTTCTTGTTTACGCGATATATTAAAGTCCACAGTTTTCATCCAATTCTTTTCAAACTTGTCCAGTGTCTTTATATTAATGAGGACTCAAACCCTANAAATTTGTCGTCTGCTAAAATGTTGTCTGCTAAATTTCTAAAATTAGCATTTTCTTCGATTTTTTTTCAAAGAATACTATCAGAATAGCAAACAGTTTGGATCCTGATGAGACGCCACGTTCTGTGGCGTCTCATCTGGATCCAAACTGTTTGCAAAGGCCTTCAAAATCCGGTTCCAGCGCTCAAAGGGTTAAAAGAGTTAAATAGATCTTATTCTGTAACAAGATATTCTAATGTCCAAAACATACCTATTGTGTGTCTCAAGGATTGACAAACATATCAGATACACATTCAGTAGGGGTTCACTTTGAAATTGAATGACTCAGTCAAATCACAATTTATACTGAGTGCTTGCTTTCATAGGCTAAAAATGGCATTCAGAGATTACATCAGATATTCTATATTCAAAACACTGTATTGTGGTATGAGAACAGATTTGAGAGATAACAAGAATTTAATCTAGATTACGTTTCCACTTAGGATTTTATGTTGAAAAACACAATGATTTGCAAACTGAATGATGTCCAGATTCGATGCCCAGTTGGGGGGTGTTTGAAGGATCTTATCTAAGTACTGGTTCTTCCCAATAAATGGGCTCGAGAGTGTCTCTGTAAGGCAGTGGCTTTCGATACAATCGAGCTAAAATAAAAAGGTTTAAACCAAAGGGAGCTTAATGTACATATACTTGCACATAAGTGTTGCATACCAGATTGACGAATCACCTCAGGCTCACATGAGTTGTGTTCTGAGAAAACTGGGCATAATGCATGTGCGTAAAGTGTCGTCCCAGATCAGCCTCTGCATTCCGCACAGGCTAATCAGGGACGACACTTCTCGCGTTTATGACATTTTTCGTTAAAATGAAGTCTCTTCTTAGCAAAAATCCAATTTAGGTGGAAAGTGCCATCCCTGATAAGCCTGTGTGGACTGCACAGGCTTATCTGTGACGACACTTTACGCACATGCATTTTGCCCAGTTTTCTCAGAACACGACTCACAATTTCCTGTTGTCAGATGTTGATCCGATGGGCAGTTCTTTGGGAACATGTGAGGTCCAACATAACTCAACTGAAGCCAGTGTCATTTCTAAATTTGGCGCTGTCACAATGTTTTGCATGGAATCAGTTATTGCACAGGGCTAAAAATAAGAAGCATGTGTACAAATTACATGCTAAGGCCAAAAAAAAACTGTCTGTCTGTCTGTCTGTCGGTCCGTCCGTCCGTCCGTCCGTCTGTCTGAAATTCCTTCACACTTTGAGTTTAGGTTTTGAAAAATGTGGAAAAACACTTTGCGTTTATTTTAACTTGCTCTCAATAAATAATATAAAAAATGTTCTGCTTCCTTATTTGGCAAAACTTCAAAATTTGATCTAATGACTCTGCCTGGTGTAATGCGGTTTAAAAAAGTTTCATACACATAAATAGAGCACAGAAATGCAGTGAAGCTGTATTCTGAGTAAGATGTTTCTGCCATTAGACATAGGTCAGTACCAGGCACATTTTCTGATGAATTAATCCCCTGCTATTGATTTTTAGACTATCTGGATCAGGGATTTGTTGGCCATAATATTCTGAATATGTTCGTTCTTATAATCTTGATCATGTTGGTGTAGTTTGGATTGGACAGTTATACTTAGTTGCAGCGGAAATCGCAGTTTGAGTGTAAAACGGATGAATTCTTTTTAAGTGCCAATATTTCTGAAAAATAAATCATCAAAAACAAATCTTAATAAATTTCAATGTATCAGAACTCCAGGTAATTGTTAATTTGCTGATAAACAATTATACAAGTACCTGTCCATAATAAATACATTATTTTTTTATTCTTTTGTGAAGAGGTCTCTTCCTACATGTACATGAAAACCACAATTGATTATTTAGATTTCACTTCATTTTATTTACATGTAGGCACTTGACATAATGTACTTTGATACTTATTTCTACAGCAACTTTCTTTGAGTATTTGAAGCCTTGCATTTCTAAGACACTTGAAAACACACAAATACTTTTGAACTTATAACATTACTTTTTAGCTCTACTGGCCGAAGGCCGGAAGAGCTTATGTCATGGTGTGGTCGTTGTCCGTCCGTGTGTGTGTGCGTGTGTGCGTCCGTTAGACTTTTTCTTGTTTACNATGGTGAAATTCCATTTGTTTACGCGATAAAGTCCATATTTTTCATCCGATTCTTTCCAAACTTGCACAGTGTCTTAATAGCAATAAGGGCTTGAACCCTATTGAATATGAGAAAGATCGGACAATTAAGTCCAGAATTATCTCCCCTTAGAAATTGCGAAAACTGTAAAATTCTGCTTGTTTATGCAATAAAGTCCACATTTTTCATCTGATTCTTTCCAAACTTGAACAGTGTCTTAGTTCCAATGAGGAATCAAACCCTATTAAAAATGAGCAACATCAAAGCATTAAGTCAAGAATGATCTCACCTTGAATTTGAGAAAAACTCTAACCCTATTGAAAATAAGCAATATTTGCGCAAGAAGTCCAGAATACCATCCAAACTTGAACAGTGTTTACATATCAATATTGATTCAATTCTGATTGAAAATGAGCAACCTCTGGGCAATAAGATTTGAATGATCAACTCTTGAATGTGAGAAAATCTTGCAATTCCAATTGTTTATGCTATAATTAAAGTCAACAATTTTTGTCTGAATCTTTCCAAACTAGCAGAGTGTTTTTAATATTAATAAGGATTCAAACCCTATTGAAAATAAGCACCATTTAGTCAATCAGTCTAGAATAATCTCCCATTGAATTTGATAAGGTGTGATATTTAGCTTGTTTATGCAATTAAGCCTGCATTTTTCATCCAATTCTTCCCAAACTTGCACTGTGTTTTTATATAAATGAGGATTCAAACCCTATTGAAAATAAGCTACATCAGAGCTAGAGCTCCAGAATGATCTCCTCTTGAATTTTAGAAAATTGTGAAATTCTGGGTATGAAAGCGATCGAGTCCATAGTTATAATCAGATTCTTTTCAAAGTTGCACAGTGTCTTTATATCAGTGAGGACTCAAATCGTATTTAGAATGAACACCTGACCATGGGTTAAGAAACATCTCCCCTTGATATTGAGAACATTGTGAAATTCAGCATGTTTAGGAGAAGAAGCAGATTATTTTCAAACTTGCACAGCTCTGTATATCGGTGAAGAACGCAAACAGATGCCAGTAGAGCGCTTCAGGCCCTCATGGGCCTCTTGTTTAATGAATACAAGACTTATGTCGGAAGCAGTTATTTCATTCAAAACTTTATGAACTATATTGATAATATACTAATACATCGACAGAATCCTTAAGAGAAAAAATAATTATTTCACAAAATGTCACAGTGACATAATAAATGTTTGCAAAATATTTTTCCATTTATGCATGCAAGACTTAAATGTGTTCAGCAGTTATTTAATAAATTATAACTTTGTGAAATATTACGGATCTTATAGATAGGAATCCCATGTGTGTAGCAGTTATTTAATAAGTATGTCTAGAAATAAATTACTCTTGAGTAAAAGGGAGGGCTTTGTATTCAGTGAGGGAAGGGGACGGTGATCTAAGAGATTTAGAAAGAGGCCTGGGGCCTTCAACTACAAAAGCTGTTTGTTTCAAACTAAGTCTTGACTGAAAATATAAAAAATGAGAATGTTTGTAATTTTTTAGCATCTTTTTGCATTGGTTAAATATGTTAGATTAAAAGTTTTAAGATTGAACTCATTTATTTTCATAGCCGTGGGGCTTAGTGGCTGGGGATGGAATCATACGCAGAGGGTCATATGTTTAGAACCCAAGCAATATAACTAATGAGCAAGGTGAAAATATAATGTTGTTTTACCAATTTTATTATTAAACAAGGTCAAATTGGCATGTCATTTTACAAATGTTACTAAACAAGACCCAGACATAATAAGAAATGTTCTGACCAAGTTTCATGAAGATTGGACTACAAATGTGACTTCTAGAGTGTTAACAAGCTTTTTCTTTTATTTGACCTAGTGGTCTAGTTTCATATAGATTGGACGAAAAATGTCACTTCTAGAGTGATTACAAGGTTTCACTATATTAGGAAAAACTGCCCTGCCCGCAAGTGGCCATATATTTCAATGTAACAATCATTTATTATCCACCTTTTGGAAGCATAAAGTTATTTTCAATGCAAACCAGGTCAATACCATCTTTGGTATCAAGTACATAAGTTAAAACAGCAAAAAATCATGTACATTCACAACAATAACAATACCAATGGGCTAGGACATGCATGCGCAATGTCTGGTTCCTAGAGTCATAAACACCAACATGGCAAATAAACTGTTTAATGATTTTACAAGCAGTAAATATTGTGTACCAGTTACTGCTAAAATGGCAGAAGTTGTGAAAAACTCCCCGAATTATCATTGGAAAATATTAATGACATCCTTTTTAGGGACCTGCAAATGATATATGGAGTTATTATTCCCCGCCAAAGACGTTGTCCGTCCGTCCTTCTGTCCGTCCGGCCGGCACTTTTGTGTCCGGAGCCATATCTTGGAAGTGCTTTAGCGGATTCCATTGAAACTTGGTATGAGTATATATATGGATAAGAGGATGATGCACTCCAAATGGCATTGTACACCATCTGTAAATAACAGAGTTATGGCCCTTTGTATCTTGAAAAAATCCTTATGTCTGTGACAAAGCTCTAGTTAGGCGGGGGATATCAATTCAACGAATTTGCTTGTTAATTCTATAGTTTAAGGGTATTGTTTAATGCAAATAGTGTTACTATTTTTCGGGAACTTCAATTTTGCTAGAGAAATGATAGATTTACAAGTTATCAATGCTCGAGTTAAAGAAGTTATACTGTATAATTTCCATCTGTTAAGCACTGTTACATCTTTCACACTATATCTGTCATGCAATTCAGGAAACATCTATACATGCACATAGTTGCCGAGAACACATGTGTGGGTGTGGGGTAATTAGCCAGTAGTTTGTATTGCTCATTCGTTCCTCTGGGAAAACAGTTATACTGCAATGTAACTGTTAAAATCAGCATCTATTTCTTTCAGAGATTCTGAGCATACTGGGTTCCAACTCTGTCACTTGATACTATCACTTGTGACTATTTCCCAATGACTTTAATTAATATTATTTATCATTATGATTTTTCTGTCGATTTTGAATTATAAGTTGGGACTTATAAGAACTTTAAAAACTTTGGGAATGTCTGTCGTACTTCCCATTTATAAGCTAAAATTAAACAAAAACATGTAATCAAAACTAAGTGCTAAATGTAAAACAAATGAAATATTGAAATATTGTAGTTCACATTAAAGAGACTGTAAACCACGCATGACAAAAAAAGAAAAAATCTAAAATACCGTATTTTTTTACAATTATTAGTTTATATTGATTGAAATATCACGACTGGTATATTACATTACTTGAAAAAAGTTCATATTTTCAGTATATTGGTAATAAAAATTTTGCGATGTGAAATCGAAAGTACATCACGTAAATAGGTGACATAACGATATACACACTATAAATAACGCAAGTAGATTGATAATTTTATATATAAAATATATACAATTCACTACGCATGCACAATTTGCATTCCTGGCTTTACCACGTGACAATGATGATCAATCTACTTGCGTTATTTATAGTTACCGTTATTACTCTATGTTTTCGGGCATACCCCTTTTTTAGCAAAAATGATAAATTTTCGTGACTTTTAATTTTCGGACATACAGGTTTTCATCCATAATTAATGACTCTAAGTTTTGGGACAGTCTATTTTACAGCGATATTTTACCAAATTTCGGCCCTTTTTTCGTTATCTGATGACACTTTGATCATTCGGTTTTGCAACTGGGTTAACGTAATAAAACCTGGCAGATGCATATGCCTTAGGGTAATGGACCATTACATTTGCGTTAAATAACATTGCGGGTAAATAACGTTGCAAACCGGTATTAAACAATGGTTTCGTCCGAAAGCCCCTTCTCATTAAAATAACTGTGACAAATACTAAACGCTCCAAAGTGTGATGCACCCTATTGCAAGTTTTACGAACAATGGAAGGTGTTAGACAACAATTATCGGAAATGAACAAACAAAGAATTCATAGTTTGCATTTTTTAATTGCATTAATTACAGGTTCATAATAGAGAGTATCGGTACATCACATGCTCATCATTGAACTCGTTGGTCCAAGTTAAACCTTTTGCATTAACTTTCTGTATAATATATTAAGCATTTGAAATTATTTCAAACGCATTGCAATCATTATAAATGTAATTTATACTATATGGTGCAGTATTTACAAGCACGCGCTATTACCGGTAGTTGTTGATACAATCAACGCTATTTTCAGACATTTAAATTTTTCGACAACAAATAAGTATTTTTCAGTAAAGTGTAATGGCCCGTTTGTAATATAAAGTCCCCACACTGATCCGACATTTTTCTAACTGTTCAAAAGCGTGATTGCACTTTACTGACAAAAATACTTACTTGTTAAAAAAAAATCATGATACCTATAGAAAATTCTCACGAATGAGTGGGCTCCCCATTTTATCCCATTAAAAATGGTGAAATATTTAAAAAGACATCCTTAAAAATGTTAACTGGGTCGCGCTATATTCTCCCAACAAGTCACGTGGTATAGGCACCGTATTTAAGGATGCAATCTATCAATATAAACAGCCTATTTAAACGCATACTTTCTCAATGATGTTTTTTCAGATAGATAATTTTCAGAGATGATTCAACTACATGTCACAATGTTAAATTCTTTCTTCGGAATCAACCTTATAGCTGTAACTTACCACATTATGTACACAAGATACACATCATACCATGGCCTGCCTTCTTGCTCCTTGACAGGATATTACCATTATGCTAACTGCAAGAATATTTGACCCATGTCATGCAAAAATGGGTCTTATGCCATATGCACCCAGCGTAGCCCCAGATCAACCATGTTAGGATCTTCTCTGTCTTAAACTAACCATTGCTCAACCCATGGGAGAAGATTTGTAGTAGAATTTGAAACCTGAGGAAATCTTTTGCAGAAGCAGTTTGTATATTTTTCTGTAGAAAATCACAGATTTTAAGGAATGTTGTGGGATATTGCCTCAATAACTTACAATTGGTGTGGTTGTGACATGACTTGCTTCTAGAAACCTCTCTGGAGATAAAGATATTTACAAAGTATTGAATTGCATAACAATCTTGAGTTATACCTGTGTGTCTTCATTTTTATCGAGTGCACCGGGATTGTCTCCCATATGGCCATCGCCCCCAGAAGACGTGTTAGTTGGTTACGGGGGATAGTGCAAGATACAGGAGACACCCCGTTCCAGAGGTGACCCTGGGTCTTTTAGTGCCCGGTGTATAGCACCTAGTACACTGCGCCTCGGTTTAACGTCTCATGCGAAAGACGAGTTAGTAGGTTAGGTGCAGCGGGGGATCGAACCAGCGATCTCTGGATTGTGAAGCCAGTGTGTTACCACTAGACCACGGATGAGTTATACCTGCAAACATGATCTCACTTTATATTGATTTTCTCATGTATAGTGAAACCTTGCTATTAAGACCACATGTGGGACTTTTGAAAAGTGGTCCTAATAGCAAGGTCGTCTTAATGCTGAGTTTTCATGAATGTTGATGGAAAGATAATACAAATGGTAAATATTCAATGAACTATAATCATTTTGCATGCAATATAACAGTAATCAATCAATACATTGTACAAAGATAGTATTTCAAGCTTTTCAAATAAGAAGTGAAACATAATTAACACCTGTTTTTTAATGCTAAATTTCTTGTAATCTGCCACAATCAAATGCTAAAGTAAAGATTCCATATCTTTGGTAAAACAGAAGAGTCTTATCTTTTTGTCACAACATTGTCAACAGGTAATCAGCTGCATACAAATCTTATAAAGCAGATAAAATAATTAATGTCGAACTATCAAATGACCGAACAGAGCCGAGCAAATAACGTTTTGGAAGGATGGAAAAGTTAAAATATTAACACACCTGCGTCTTTCCAATGCCGAATAAATTGGCGAACTGCCATTGAGATTTTGATTATATCAATCTTTTCTTTTAAACACAACTCTTTCCATTTCCACTTATCCATTTTGAATAACAATATGGCATACAGGTCAGTTTTTTTATCCATCACGCACAAAACCATCTTACTCAATAATATCCTAACTGTTAAATTATTCACCGCCTTTATTCTTTAAAGTGTGTACCAAACAATAACCAATTTACCCATCAAAGACTTGATAATAATAGCTAATTATCACTCAAGAATTAAGGGTTAAAAACAATAACACGGGCCGAAAATCTAACATCTTGCACTCATGCAATGCCAAAAACTGTTGTCATAAATTGTCGTTAATTGGGTCACAATGGCGGGTGTCAATTAAGAGAAATTGCGTTGATTGGTACTGATTAAAGTGGTCGTAATAGCAGCTTAGCAGATGAGACTGAAAACTGGTGGTCCGTAGTAGCAAGTTGGGTGTAATACCAAGGTGTTCATTAAGAGAGTTTTTACTGTATTGTAGTTTAGACAAGGAAAGACTGCATCAACAGCCATGATAGTGTGATGAGTTGGTTGTTTCCATTGAAGTTTGCAGTTATCCTGTTAAGATCTAAAAAAAAAATGTCATTACACTATATTGATATCTGCCTGCTGATAACGCTTCCTTATTATATTTCTTTATTTCTTTAAAAATGGGGACGTAGAGGTATGATAAACAGAATTTTTTTTTATTGCCCTACAGTTGATAAATATATCCGGCTCTGCACGAATAAAACAATGGCTCGGCAAGCCTCAATTTTATTTTATTTAAAGCCTTACTTGATATATTACACAATAATAAGGCAGTGACCTGTTATTATCTATATAGCAACAGTTGATTTGTCACTTAAGGACGTACGCGGCAGTTTAGTTTCACGCAAATTTGTTTTTACTGTAACACCTGTTGCGCAATAAGTGTATGTGTTTTCGTATACTGTAACACCGCTTGCGCAATAAGTGTATGCTTTTTCGGATTTTCAAATCAAAACGAGATGGATATCAAATATTGGAAAAACACCAATAAATCAAGTATTATGAAGCAAAGGCAAATGATTAAACAATATGTGTCATATAAACTGTACAATAAGAATCGGCAATTATCTACAAAACCACACAAACCCTTTTTTATAGCGTGATTGTAACGGCAAGCATGAGTCTTAATACGGGAAAATTGGCGATACATCTGCATAATTGGAGATGCTTGTGTCGAAACTTAGGCTTATTAAAAAGAATAGCTTTCCTGCGCATTAAAGAACGTGTTATTGAATGGTCATTTGTTTTGAACATGTCACAAACATACACTTTAATATGCATAAATTATAATTAAAATGCCAGGTTCATTTGATGTTATGCTTAACACTTAATCTCAATACTTTTATAATTTTAATTTCTCACACATTTACTAAGTAAATCAACTTTCATACGGTGTTGTTTGATATATTTTATTACATAGAATCAATGATGAATGAATAGCATTTATTCGACGCTATACTACTTCTGGATCAAGTGCGGGTGGGGTTGCATCTTGCTCAAGGTGTAAATAGATACACGCGAATAGTATTGTGTTTTTCTTTCATATCATACATGTATTTCTCTTTGATAAATTTTATTAGAACAAAAATGTTTTGTTAATGATTTGTTTGCCCTTAAAAAAAGATGAACAACAATACAAATCAGTCTGTCCGATAGCTAAGTAATGTATTTGAAAACATGCGGGTACCGCACGTGTAACACATTTATAAAACCCAAGTCACATCAAAGAAAACGAACGTTTGCCCTACATCTAAACCATTCTACCTAAATATTGTTAAATAATTCTTTATAGTTTATGAAAAATTGAACTAATAAAGACGCGCCATGCAACCACGTGTAGCATGCGGGAACTTGATAATGCCAAGTATTTGTATATGAATTTTGGGACTTTTTATGTTGAAAATCTAAAAAAAAGAAAAAAATCATAGTTATACATTATTTTAGAGGAAATCGTTTTTTTTTTCCATTTAGGTTTTCTCACTGTTGTGCTCAATGTTGGTCTGTATGGCATTTTTGTGACGTAAACACATTCATTGAAACAGGCGTTATATTTAATAAAAAATAAACAACACTGTCGATCCTTGATTTTTGTTTCATTTAGATACCGGCTAAAGATAGCTGTAGCAAACTACAAACACATATATAATTCTATGAGCAGGGGTTTTTCTGCCTATTTTGGGAAAAGGAGTCTGACCAAATTGGGAATTTTTTATCGACAAAATTGTCCATTTTGGGAATTTTTGCTTCGATGAAACAGCTCATTTTGGGAAAACATTGGGAATTTATCATGCTTAAATAAGTCAGTGGTTTAACAAATAAATTTGTTTTTATTTGTTATTTTGTCTTCTTTATATATGCATATGCAATATTGGGCATGTTCAACGTTTATTCATTTCATATTTGAATGTATTTGATGAAGACTGAACTTTATCCGAGTCGCTAAAGGCTTTATTACGTCGCGGATGAAGGGAAGTCACTCTTTCGATATAAATTATGTTTACTTTTAACGATTTTGAAAAAAAAAAAAAAAATTAATTGGGAAATATGTAATCAA
>VMBQ01001905.1:19235-59289 GCA_007657795.1 Dreissena rostriformis | reverse complement strand
GGGACGTATTATGTGAAACCCCTTGGCGGGCGGGCGGCGGGCGGAAGGCATCACTTTGTCCGGACTCTAATTCAAATTGTATTCATCCGATCTTCACCAAACTTGGTCAGCAGTTGCATCTAGTTGATATCTAGGCCAAGTTCGAATATGGGTCATGCCGGGTCAAAAACTAGGTCATAGGGTCAATAAGTGCATTTTCAAAGGGGCCACTTTGTCCGGACTCTATTTCAAATTGTATTCATCCGATCTTCACCAAACTTGGTCAGCAGTTGCATCTAGTTGATATATAGGCCAAGTTCGAATATGGGTCATGCCGGGTCAAAAACTAGGTCATAGGGTCAATTAGTGCATTTTCAACGGCGCCACTTTGTCCGGACTCTAATTCAAATAGTTTTCATCCGATCTTCACCAAACTTGCTCAGAAGTTGAGTCTAGACAATATCTAGGCCAAGTTGGAATATGGGTCATGCCGGGTCAAAAACTAGGTCATGGGGTCACTTAGTGCATTTCAAGGATTTCATGGTGTCCGCTCTCTAAATGAAGTAGTTTTCACCCGATCTTCACCAAATTTGGTCAAAAGTTGTGTCTATATGATATGTAGGTCAGGTTTAAATATGGGTCATGCCGGGTCAAAAACTAGGTCACGAGGTTACTTAGTGCATTTCAAGCATTTAGCATGGTGTCCGCTCTCTAATTGAAGTAGTTTTCATCTGATCTTCACCTAATTTGGTTACAAGTTGTGTCTAGATGATATGTAGGTCAAGTTCGAATATGGGTCATGCCCGGTCAAAAACGAGGTCACATGGTGCATTTAAAGCATTTAGCATGGTGTCCGCTCTCTAATTGAAGTAGTTTTCATCTGATCTTCACCAAATTTAGTCAGATGTTACATCTAAATGATATCTAGGTCAAGTTCAAATATGGGTCATGCCAAGTCAATAACTAGGTCTTGAGGTCACTTAGTGCATTTCAAGCATTGAGCATGGTGTCCAAAACCTTCGAACGGGCGTATGTTGTGACAGTTTGGCACTCTTGTTCAACAGTTTTATCACTAATTTACACGATTTGGGTGTGTTTGCCTTATTTTTAATTTATACTTATGCTAAAATAGGTATGTTGTTAAAGTGTGAAAAAAAAGTAACAACACTGGTGACCCATGTTTTTTATTTTATTTTTCTATCCACAACAGATGGTTCTAGCTAATTACCAAAAATGATAAAATTCTAGGTACAAGAAAATTTGCATTGAAACTGCAGCATATATATGTCCTTAAATGAGCACAACCATGGACCATGTATTACCACTGATGTGTGAGGCTGATAGCAGCAGAGAGTCATTATTAGCTCACCTGTCACGAAGTGACCGTGTGATGTCCGGCGTCTGTCGTGCGTGCGTCCGTGCGTGCGTGCGTCCATCAACACTTTGTTTGTGTAGACAGAAGAGGTCACAGTTTTCATCCAATCTTTATGAAATTTGGTCAGAATGTTTATCTTGATGAAATCTGGGTTGGGATTGTATTTGGGTCATCTGGGGTCAAAAACTAGGTCACTAGGTCAAATCATACAAAAACCTTGTGTAGACAATAGAAGTCATTATTTTCATCTGATCTTAATGAAATATGGTCAGAAAGTTTATCTTGATAATATCTGATTTTGGATCGTATATGGGTCATCTGGGGTCAGAAATTAGGTCACCGGGCCAATTCTAGTAAAAGGTGAGCGATTCAGGGCCATCATGGCCCTCTTGTTTATTAATGTTACAAATTCAATTTCTAACAGAATGTGCTGATAACTTGTGGTACCTTATTTCAAGCATGTCATATCATATGTCGTTCGTACTTTATTTTTTATATATACAATACATAAATATGTTTCTTCAATCTTTGTGTTCATGTTCAATTAACAAAGACGTTATAAAGTTAAATTTAATTATTTTGTAAAATGTTAAAAGCTTGTTTATAATGTGTTAAGGCCATTAATAAACAACACACATAAAAACAATGATGTCGGTGGCTTTATTTGCTAGACCAGAAATATAAAAATTAAAAACATAATGGAAAAATGCCTCACTATAGATACACACTATTACAGTCTTGTTTAACAGTTCACAGGCATTGGGTGGTGTTGCCAATGCTGCATGCTGTTTTATCATAAGCAGTAGCCAAAATAAGAAGTTTGCTACTTAAATCTTTAAGGTCACAAACAATGGATTACATGTTTGCCTTAAATGGCAAATTAATATCGTAAAATGAAACAAATATTTATAAGCTCACATTAGCTCAAGTGCTCAAGGTGAGCTAGTGTGATCACCCTATTTCAGATGTCGTGGAGTGTGTGGCGTGCATCCTAAACTTTTAGCTCTAGAGGCAAAAGTTTTTATCCAATCTTGATGAACCTTTGTCAGAATGTTAATCTAGACAATATCTTTGCAGAGTTCGAATCTGGGACACGTTTGTCCACAAATTAAGTCTACAGGTCAAGTCTTAGTAAACTCATTACCACTCAAGCAGTCTTGGCATTAATTTTGTTTAGGAACTAGCCCAGTCGGGCTACCAGATTGGAAATTTCACTAGCCCGAATCAATTTTAACAAGCTCAAATTAAAGTTATAATTTTGTGACATTTGTAACTATGTCAGTCTTGGACGTAACCCACTCCATCCAGTAATAATAATAGTTTTAACGTCTCGCGACAACACTGTTCAATAATTATCAACTCAATTAGTGCTCATCGGAGATCACCAATGCAGTTTTGAATTAGCATCTATAGCAGGGATGTCATTTGAAATCCGGAAAATTAGGCCGGGGGGTCTGGGGCCGTATGTCCCCAACGGCGATAGAGGGCAGACCATCCGTATCACCGCATGTATATTCGTCATACTCTAGACTTTTTTTTATAAAGAACGTTAAAAATTAATTTCAAATAATTAAAATCAACGAAAAATACTATATCTGAAAACGACAGTCCAAAAAAATGTACGTGTTTGCACATGAAATAAAATGTGCATATCGTTTGATTTCAGACAATGAAAACCACTTACCTAGCAAATACCTAATAAAAATATAAATTTGTTATCATATTGCTTGACAATATGCTATTGCAGTGCTTTACTTTGCAAATTGATCACTTAAAATATTTCGAGATGGCGGACAACGTTTCGTTGACTTATGATTTTCGGAGAGTAGCGAAAAAATTTCCTCAGTTACCGTTCAAGTCAGCACCATCCGCCAACCAATCAAAAATTTATTAATAAAATACAAGGCAAAAACGGTACCGAGCAAACATTTTTTGAATGCCGAGGAAGCTTTAACTATAATAGGAAGCTATTTTGGACATGTTACTTAGTTCGGACTCGAAAAAAGCACTCAACCGATCGGGATACCGACTTGGAATTTTCACTCGACCGACGCAAAAATCAATCAACTCGGTTGACGGTTGAGTGGGTTACGTCCAAGACTGCTCAAGAGGCCACAATTATGACTAAATATTGATGAAACTTGGTCAGAAAGCTTGCCTTGACAACATCTAGGCTGAGTAAAATCTGGGTCAGGTGCTATCAAAATCAGGTAAAATCTTAGAAAAACATTGTAACTTCCCTAGAGGCCATATTTATGACCAGCCTGGATGGAAATTTGTCAGAATGTTTATCTTGACAAAATGAAGGATATTGTAGGAAATGGGTCAAGTTGGGTCAAAAACTAGATCACTAGGTCAAGTCTTCAACAATTGATGTCTGTGAACTTATGTTAGCACTTAACGGCCATCAATTTGGAACTTTATCTTTGTTCTATACCTAAAATTGTCTGTGTTTCTTTTTCAGTGAGAGCAGCATGTTTGTGACGGAACGTCGTTTCATCTTGAAGACGTGTGGCACCACAACACTTCTCAACGCCATCCAGCCCCTGCTGAAACTGGTCAAGGAAAAGTGTGGCTTCGACACTGTCGCTGTAAGACGTTTCTTCACACTGACAAATATAAAGTTTGTTTCAATCATGTCATGTGTAAATCTTACACAGTTGTTAGAATTAAAATCAGTTCAGAATCATTTAATGTTACCAACTTTTCATACACTGATTATAAGCAGAAAAATTGAGTTTAATTGTTAAAATTACAACAAAAAGTGCATAATTATAAGCTTAAATTTTTAATTGTAAGGACCACAACAAATTTCTATATGTTGGCATAAGAATCAAGTTTTGGTTTCATCTTTGTCTAACACCATATATCATAAGCTTTCGTGCAGTGACTTTATGCCCTACTGACAGGTTCTTTAAGAGATTCAAGCCAAACAATGATGTTAAAACTATTTCAGGACATTTTCTACTCGCGGAAGAATTTTCTGCAGCCTGAGAAGCAGCCTCACATTCACCGGACCTTTCAGAAGGAGGTGGACATCCTGGACACCATGTTCAAAAGTAGGTCACCATGTTAAAGTAGGTCACCATGTTCAAAAGTAGGTCACCATGTTGAAGTAGGTCACCATGTTCAAAAGTAGGTCACCATGTTCAAAAGTAGGTCACCATGATCAAAAGTAGGTCATCATGTTCAAAAGTAGGTCCAGCTGCCTCTGTACTGAAGCCTAGGTTACAGCCCAGTAGGGTTACAGCAGACCAATCTCATGATATTGACATTTGTGCGCATTTTAACCCTTTACCACTCAGATATGCACTTTAATTGTTTGTTGTCGATAAGAAAATCAAATTAAATATAAGACCTTTCTTACTTGATTTAATGGCTTCCTTTCCAACTGTGTGGTATGATGAGCAGAAACAGCATAAAACCTGAACAGAATGCGAGTTCAACGCAGGCTATTCTGGTTTTATGCTGGTTGCATATAGCCATTTTCACTCTGCATCCGAGCGGGAAAGGTTAAACTTTGGCAGACATATATTTACACATATGTAAATTCACATATGACTCCAAGATATCCCTTGTTTGGCATATCCCAAATAGAGACTTTTTAGAAGTATGTTAATTGAAAATATACAAGCGATCATGTATTCATTATTATGATTCCAAATCAATAAATTATTCTATTAACACAGTGGATTCAATATGACAAAATAGATGCTTAGATGTTTGCAATTTATAACAAACATAACTCATAACTTTGTTCATCTGTCAACACTTTTAGTCGAAAAAAAACAGATAACAATACATAATTTATGAAAACATTTTTTGGAACTGAAAACCATTTCAATCTAACGGATTGTTCTAGTCGAAACTTCAAGGTAACATATTTATTTTATATTAAATTATTATAGGTATGATTGGGAATTATTGTTCATTTTGACATATCTGAAATGTCGCCATAAGCACGTTTTAGATGACCCAGTTTAGAAGTAGTTATCACCAGACACATTAAACTTCATGCTTAAATATTGAGTTAAATTCTTTTTACTGATTATGGATGCAGCTGTTCATGTCACTTATACACTTTATGTACCGTTTAACAATTTCCTCTGCATATTTCATGCATAATTTCAATGTGAGACCAATTATTATCGTGAGATTCAGTTTACAGTCAATTGATGAATGTTTTATTTACTAACAGTGTATAGAAAACTTGTGTGGTTTCATATATCCATGTTGTAAACAATGAATGCATATTGAATAGTTTGGAGGTATAGAAAGTCAATGTTAATTTTACCACGGAGACACAAAATATTTGTTGTCGGTCATCATATCATATTTCTTTATACATAGAACATTTGTTACGTATTGACCTGTTCCTTTTGCATGCTGGGATATTTGTTGTCTGCTAAAATGTCATCTGCTGAATTTTTAAAATTAGCATTTTCTTCACTTTTTTTCAAAGAATACTATCAGAATAGCAAACAGTTTGGATCCTGATGAGACGCCACGTTCTGTTGCGTCTCATCTGGATCCAAACTGTTTGCAAAGGCCTTTAAAATTCGGTTCCAGCGCTCAAAGGGTTAATACTGCACTGAATCACCAGAACCGTCAGTATAGAGTTGTAATATGGCCTGAAGATTTATCAGATTTTATTTATTTATAAAGAATTGAAAATAGGCATTGTGATAAAATTGATACCTTTGCAAACTGCATTTGAAACATATTCGTGTCAATTATTACAAGAACTTAATGTACACAGAATGTTTGAGGTATAAGTGGACAATTTTTTGTTAAAACATAAGACATTTGTTGTTGAGAATTACCTGTATAATACATGGACCTGTTCACAGATGGCATAATGAGAACATGTCTTAAACTTTGTCATAGATTCTATAAAAAAAAAGTATTCATTATATACAAACATGCAAAAACACACAAACTTATGTCAAACAAAAATGCTGAAAATATTATTTTCTTGTAGATTATCATAAATTGACATGATTTAATGATTATCATCAATAGACATAGTTATGATAAGAACGTGTTTGTCATGTTTATTCAGCAAATTTTGGAAAAGAAGTCTATTATCATCATAATGTTTATAATACGCAGTTAATTTCTGCCAGAGGCCCAGTGGTACTGCATTACAGTTTGCTTTCAAAGGACTGTGTTCAAATTCTGGCAAAGACAATGTTTTTGATTATTTTTTTTCTTGATATTATTATAAGCTCAGCTGTTTTCCAAGAAAACCCGAGGTATTGTCAAAGCCAGCTCGTCGTCAAGCGTCCGCTGTCCGCATCTGCCATCCGCATCCGCCGTCCGCGTCGTCCCAAAACTTTAACATTGGCCATAACTTTTGCAATATTGAAGATAGCAACTTGATATTTGGCATGCATGTGCATCTCATGGATATGCACATTTTGAGTGGTGAAAGGTCAAGGTCATCCTTCAAGGTCAAAAAAGCATTTATTTATTTATTTTTTTCAAAACTGCACCCACAGCCGAGCATTGGCATCGGCTCTGCGGTGCTCTTGTTATAGTTAAGAATCTTGCAAATATAGATTTGTATGCCCTCGCTAGGGTGGCATATAGTGATCACACTGTCCGTCTGTCCGTCTGTCTGTCTGTCTGTCCTTCTGAAATTCCGTCACACTTGCGTTTAGGTTTCAAAAAATGTCATTACTTTTGCAATATTAAAAAATCAAAGCGGCGCAATAGGGGGCATTGTGTTTCTGACAAACACATCTCTTGTTTTAAGTAAATTCATATGACAGATGTAAAAAAACAAAAACATTTGTGAACAAGTCCCATTTTATGCACATTTTCCTTTACTAAATCTATAAACTCAACATCAACTTTCCGGTGACCCCATTTGTTGTGTTATTATACCCCCATTACAATTGGTAATGGGGGCTATATAGGAGTCACTTTGTCGGTCGGTCGGTCTGTCGGTCGGTCTGTCGGTCTGTCTGTCTGTCCCGAAAGCTTGTCCGGGCCATAACTATGTCATCTATCAAGGGATTTTAAAATCATTTGGCACATTTGTTCACCATCATTAGACGGTGTGTCGCGCGAAAGAATTACGTCAATATCTCCATGGTCAAGGTCACACTTTGAGGTCAAAGGTAAAAAATGGCCATAAATGAGCTTGTCCGGGCCATAACTATGTCGTTCATCAAGGGATTTTGAAATCATTTGGCACATATGTTCACCATCATTGGACGGTGTGTCGCGCGAAAGAATTACGTCAATATCTCCAAGGTCAAGGTCACACTTTGAGGTCAAAGGTCAAAAATGGCCATAAATGAGCTTGTCCGGGCCATAACTATGTCGTTCATCAAGGGATTTTGAAATCATTTGGCACATATGTTCACCATCATTGGACGGTGTGTCGCGCGAAAGAATTACGTCAATATCTCCAAGGTCAAGGTCACACTTTGAGGTCAAAGGTCAAAAATGGCCATAAATGAGCTTGTCCGGGCCATAACTATGTCGTTCATCAAGGGATTTTGAAATCATTTGGCACATATGTTCACCATCATTGGACGGTGTGTCGCGCGAAAGAATTACGTCAATATCTCCAAGGTCAAGGTCACACTTTGAGGTCAAAGGTCAAAAATGGCCATAAATGAGCTTGTCCGGGCCATAACTATGTCGTTCATCAAGGGATTTTGAAATCATTTGGCACATATGTTCACCATCATTGGACGGTGTGTCGCGCGAAAGAATTACGTCAATATCTCCAAGGTCAAGGTCACACTTTGAGGTCAAAGGTCAAAAATGGCCATAAATGAGCTTGTCCGGGCCATAACTATGTCGTTCATCAAGGGATTTTGAAATCATTTGGCACATATGTTCACCATCATTGGACGGTGTGTCGCGCGAAAGAATTACGTCAATATCTCCAAGGTCAAGGTCACACTTTGAGGTCAAAGGTCAAAAATGGCCATAAATGAGCTTGTCCGGGCCATAACTATGTCGTTCATCAAGGGATTTTGAAATCATTTGGCACATATGTTCACCATCATTGGACGGTGTGTCGCGCGAAAGAATTACGTCAATATCTCCAAGGTCAAGGTCACACTTTGAGGTCAAAGGTCAAAAATGGCCATAAATGAGCTTGTCCGGGCCATAACTATGTCGTTCATCAAGGGATTTTGAAATCATTTGGCACATATGTTCACCATCATTGGACGGTGTGTCGCGCGAAAGAATTACGTCAATATCTCCAAGGTCAAGGTCACACTTTGAGGTCAAAGGTCAAAAATGGCCATAAATGAGCTTGTCCGGGCCATAACTATGTCGTTCATCAAGGGATTTTGAAATCATTTGGCACATATGTTCACCATCATTGGACGGTGTGTCGCGCGAAAGAATTACGTCAATATCTCCAAGGTCAAGGTCACACTTTGAGGTCAAAGGTCAAAAATGGCCATAAATGAGCTTGTCCGGGCCATAACTATGTCGTTCATCAAGGGATTTTGAAATCATTTGGCACATATGTTCACCATCATTGGACGGTGTGTCGCGCGAAAGAATTACGTCAATATCTCCAAGGTCAAGGTCACACTTTGAGGTCAAAGGTCAAAAATGGCCATAAATGAGCTTGTCCGGGCCATAACTATGTCGTTCATCAAGGGATTTTGAAATCATTTGGCACATATGTTCACCATCATTGGACGGTGTGTCGCGCGAAAGAATTACGTCAATATCTCCAAGGTCAAGGTCACACTTTGAGGTCAAAGGTCAAAAATGGCCATAAATGAGCTTGTCCGGGCCATAACTATGTCGTTCATCAAGGGATTTTGAAATCATTTGGCACATATGTTCACCATCATTGGACGGTGTGTCGCGCGAAAGAATTACGTCAATATCTCCAAGGTCAAGGTCACACTTTGAGGTCAAAGGTCAAAAATGGCCATAAATGAGCTTGTCCGGGCCATAACTATGTCGTTCATCAAGGGATTTTGAAATCATTTGGCACATATGTTCACCATCATTGGACGGTGTGTCGCGCGAAAGAATTACGTCAATATCTCCAAGGTCAAGGTCACACTTTGAGGTCAAAGGTCAAAAATGGCCATAAATGAGCTTGTCCGGGCCATAACTATGTCGTTCATCAAGGGATTTTGAAATCATTTGGCACATATGTTCACCATCATTGGACGGTGTGTCGCGCGAAAGAATTACGTCAATATCTCCAAGGTCAAGGTCACACTTTGAGGTCAAAGGTCAAAAATGGCCATAAATGAGCTTGTCCGGGCCATAACTATGTCGTTCATCAAGGGATTTTGAAATCATTTGGCACATATGTTCACCATCATTGGACGGTGTGTCGCGCGAAAGAATTACGTCAATATCTCCAAGGTCAAGGTCACACTTTGAGGTCAAAGGTCAAAAATGGCCATAAATGAGCTTGTCCGGGCCATAACTATGTCGTTCATCAAGGGATTTTGAAATCATTTGGCACATATGTTCACCATCATTGGACGGTGTGTCGCGCGAAAGAATTACGTCAATATCTCCAAGGTCAAGGTCACACTTTGAGGTCAAAGGTCAAAAATGGCCATAAATGAGCTTGTCCGGGCCATAACTATGTCGTTCATCAAGGGATTTTGAAATCATTTGGCACATATGTTCACCATCATTGGACGGTGTGTCGCGCGAAAGAATTACGTCAATATCTCCAAGGTCAAGGTCACACTTTGAGGTCAAAGGTCAAAAATGGCCATAAATGAGCTTGTCCGGGCCATAACTATGTCGTTCATCAAGGGATTTTGAAATCATTTGGCACATATGTTCACCATCATTGGACGGTGTGTCGCGCGAAAGAATTACGTCAATATCTCCAAGGTCAAGGTCACACTTTGAGGTCAAAGGTCAAAAATGGCCATAAATGAGCTTGTCCGGGCCATAACTATGTCGTTCATCAAGGGATTTTGAAATCATTTGGCACATATGTTCACCATCATTGGACGGTGTGTCGCGCGAAAGAATTACGTCAATATCTCCAAGGTCAAGGTCACACTTTGAGGTCAAAGGTCAAAAATGGCCATAAATGAGCTTGTCCGGGCCATAACTATGTCGTTCATCAAGGGATTTTGAAATCATTTGGCACATATGTTCACCATCATTGGACGGTGTGTCGCGCGAAAGAATTACGTCAATATCTCCAAGGTCAAGGTCACACTTTGAGGTCAAAGGTCAAAAATGGCCATAAATGAGCTTGTCCGGGCCATAACTATGTCGTTCATCAAGGGATTTTGAAATCATTTGGCACATATGTTCACCATCATTGGACGGTGTGTCGCGCGAAAGAATTACGTCAATATCTCCAAGGTCAAGGTCACACTTTGAGGTCAAAGGTCAAAAATGGCCATAAATGAGCTTGTCCGGGCCATAACTATGTCGTTCATCAAGGGATTTTGAAATCATTTGGCACATATGTTCACCATCATTGGACGGTGTGTCGCGCGAAAGAATTACGTCAATATCTCCAAGGTCAAGGTCACACTTTGAGGTCAAAGGTCAAAAATGGCCATAAATGAGCTTGTCCGGGCCATAACTATGTCGTTCATCAAGGGATTTTGAAATCATTTGGCACATATGTTCACCATCATTGGACGGTGTGTCGCGCGAAAGAATTACGTCAATATCTCCAAGGTCAAGGTCACACTTTGAGGTCAAAGGTCAAAAATGGCCATAAATGAGCTTGTCCGGGCCATAACTATGTCGTTCATCAAGGGATTTTGAAATCATTTGGCACATATGTTCACCATCATTGGACGGTGTGTCGCGCGAAAGAATTACGTCAATATCTCCAAGGTCAAGGTCACACTTTGAGGTCAAAGGTCAAAAATGGCCATAAATGAGCTTGTCCGGGCCATAACTATGTCGTTCATCAAGGGATTTTGAAATCATTTGGCACATATGTTCACCATCATTGGACGGTGTGTCGCGCGAAAGAATTACGTCAATATCTCCAAGGTCAAGGTCACACTTTGAGGTCAAAGGTCAAAAATGGCCATAAATGAGCTTGTCCGGGCCATAACTATGTCGTTCATCAAGGGATTTTGAAATCATTTGGCACATATGTTCACCATCATTGGACGGTGTGTCGCGCGAAAGAATTACGTCAATATCTCCAAGGTCAAGGTCACACTTTGAGGTCAAAGGTCAAAAATGGCCATAAATGAGCTTGTCCGGGCCATAACTATGTCGTTCATCAAGGGATTTTGAAATCATTTGGCACATATGTTCACCATCATTGGACGGTGTGTCGCGCGAAAGAATTACGTCAATATCTCCAAGGTCAAGGTCACACTTTGAGGTCAAAGGTCAAAAATGGCCATAAATGAGCTTGTCCGGGCCATAACTATGTCGTTCATCAAGGGATTTTGAAATCATTTGGCACATATGTTCACCATCATTGGACGGTGTGTCGCGCGAAAGAATTACGTCAATATCTCCAAGGTCAAGGTCACACTTTGAGGTCAAAGGTCAAAAATGGCCATAAATGAGCTTGTCCGGGCCATAACTATGTCGTTCATCAAGGGATTTTGAAATCATTTGGCACATATGTTCACCATCATTGGACGGTGTGTCGCGCGAAAGAATTACGTCAATATCTCCAAGGTCAAGGTCACACTTTGAGGTCAAAGGTCAAAAATGGCCATAAATGAGCTTGTCCGGGCCATAACTATGTCGTTCATCAAGGGATTTTGAAATCATTTGGCACATATGTTCACCATCATTGGACGGTGTGTCGCGCGAAAGAATTACGTCAATATCTCCAAGGTCAAGGTCACACTTTGAGGTCAAAGGTCAAAAATGGCCATAAATGAGCTTGTCCGGGCCATAACTATGTCGTTCATCAAGGGATTTTGAAATCATTTGGCACATATGTTCACCATCATTGGACGGTGTGTCGCGCGAAAGAATTACGTCAATATCTCCAAGGTCAAGGTCACACTTTGAGGTCAAAGGTCAAAAATGGCCATAAATGAGCTTGTCCGGGCNGGTATAGGGCTGTGTGTGTCATCTATTGACATAGGTATAGGGCTGTGTGTGTCATCTATTGACATAGGTATAGGGCTGTGTGTGTCATCTATTGAAATTGGTATAGGGCTGTGTGTGTCATCTCTTGAAATTGGTAATATTAGGGCTGTGTGTGTCATCTCTTGAAATTGGTAATATTAGGGCTGTGTGTGTCATTGGGGCAGAAATGAGCCATGGCTTTGTGAAAATTGTATATTCTGTACCAAAATGGCTGCAGTGCAGCATAATCAGTTAAATTCTGTTTATACAACATTCAAATGCTGTATTAAAAAGGCAGTTATCTTTAAAGTTGATCTCGTTGGATTACAAATATAATGCTGGCTATTTATAACTTCAAAACCTTGTTAAGCTGCATGTCTAATTCCTTGGGACAAATCAACAGTATTGTTCTGCTTGTCTATGGGCATGTTATATACATGTAAATGTAAAAAAAATACCATAATTCACAATATAATAAGTGTTTAAAGCTGTGTCTAACAGCACTTTCATAAATCATTGAATAGGAGGTATTAAATTACAGGAATATAAAAATCAACACAAGTTTTTCACACCTAATACCTTAAAACTTAAAAATGACAATAAATCTAAATTTACAGAAATCTGACATTGACAAGATTCTACCTGTTGGTTAGATTAATGAATTCCTATTTGAGCCGTCAACATAAAATGTACTCACCAAATACCTCAAAACTTAAATATGACAATTATTACAAAATTACAGAAATCTGGCATTGACAAGATTCTGCCCGATGCCAAGATAGATGAGTTCCTGTTTGAGCCATGCGGCTACTCCATGAACGGACTGCTGCCCCATGGCCAGTATTTCACCATCCATATAACCCCAGAGCCCAACTGTTCCTATGTGAGCTTTGAGAGCAACGTGCCCAAGGTAGGTCTATATGCCCTGGTTTGGTGATCATCAGTGCTTACTTTAAGATTAGAAGTGATTTTTGTTGAGGAATTCCAAATTTGCATGCTTTTATGAAAGTTTCAGGACTTTCAAAGTAACAGAGAAGGAAGCTTAATAACATAAGATGAACATGTTAGAAAAAAAGTCTAATTTTATGCTTTTGGCATTTTTTTAGAGGCTTATAGAGATATTCCGGTCTGTTCATTCTTCCATCCGCTCACTGTATCAGGTAACCCAACATGATGATGAGGCATGAACATGACTACCCCTTTGAGCGCTGGAACCGGATTTTGAAGGCCTTTGCAAACAGTTTGGATCCAGATGAGACGCCACAGAACGTGGCGTCTCATCAGGATCCAAACTGTTTGCTATTCTGATAGTATTCTTTGAAAAAAAAATCGAAGAAAATGCTAATTTTAGAAATTTAGCAGACAACATTTTAGTATACGACAAATTTCCCAGCATGCAAAGGGTTACATCACCTAACCTCATTTTGACCATGATATTGACCTGCTTTTGGACTGATTTAGAAGGTCCAAAGTCTTGGTTACCCTAAAATGCAGCATTTTGTCTTACATCAATAACGCAGGCAACAAAGCTTTGATACTTGAATGGATGATATGAGCATTGACCTTATTTTAAACCTAAACGAATTCAGAGTTCCCAATTCTTGGTAAGCCCAAATTGATGTGTTTAATACCTGCATGGATGATGTATAAGAACACAAAAACATCTTAATTTTTGGTTTGCCTGTCTGCTTATGAGTTCACAAAACCTCTGTGACTTAATTGTGTACATTACTGAGTTTTGATTTTAATTATTGACACTGTTTGCTCGTTATACCTCTTTAAAATGGCATGAAGTAGTGCCTCTGATTCTCCTTTATGTTCAGGTGAACAAGAGGTTGAGCTTCTCGGTACTGATTTGGTAACAAACATGGACATACACCTGTTGTCTGTCATTAACGTATCTAGAAAAATGTTACAGCCCTCAAACTATGCCCTCGGGCTGTAACCCATTTTTATAACTTTGTGGATATCTCCAAGGTCAATGTCACACTTTGAGGTCAAAGGTCAAAAATGGCCATAAATGAGCTAGTCCGGGCTATAACTATGTCGTTCATTGTGAGATTTCTAAATCATTTTGCACATTTTTTCTCCATCATAAGCCAGTGTGTCGCGCGAAAGAATTATGTCGATATCTCCAAGGTCAAGGTCACACTTTGAGGTCAAAGGTCAAAAATGGCCATAAATGAGCTTGTCCAGGCCATTACTCTGTTGTTCATTTTGAGATTTCAAAAAAAAGTGGCACATTTGTTTGCCATCATTGGACAGTGTGTCCCGCGAAAGAATGATGTCAATATCTCAAAGGTCAAGGTCACACTTCGAGGTCAAAGGTAAAAAATGGCCATAAATGAGCTTGCCCGGGCCATAACAATGTTGTTTATGGAGATGTTCCAAAATAATTTGGCACATTTGTTTGCCATCATTGGAGGGTGTGTCCCGCGAAAGAATGATATCGATATCTCCAAGGTCAAGGTCACACTTTGAGGTCAAAAATGGCCTTAATGAGCTTGCCCAGGCCATAACTATGTTGTTCATTGTGAGATTTAAAAATACATTTGTTAACCATCATTAGCTGGTGTGTCGCGCGAAAGAATTATGTCGATATCTCCAAGGTCAAGGTCACACTTTGAGGTCAAAGGTAAAAAATGGCCAAAAATAAGCTTGTTCAAGTAGTTTTCATCCAATCTTCACCAAACTTGGTCAGAAGTTTTATCTAGTTGGTGTCTAGGTCAAGTTCGAACATGGGTCAAAAACTTGGTCACGGGGTCACTTAGTGCATTTTAAACATTCAGCATGGCGTCCACTCTCTAATTCAAGTAGTTTTCATCCCATCTTCACCACACTTGGTCAGAAGTTGTATCTAGTTGATGTGTAGGTCAAGTGCGAACATGGGCCACTGGGTCAAAAACTAGGTCACAGGGTCACTTAGTGCGTTGTAAACATTGAGCATGGTGTCCGCTGTTTTTTGTGAAGACAACATGCAACGCTGTTTTTTGTGAAGACAACATGCAAAATATTCTGTGTCAATGCGGCATGTGGGGGTATTTGTCACGTCTGTGACAAAGCTCTAGTTCAGAATACCCCTCCTGAATTACTTTAACAAAATCTATCTCTGACATTCACAAGAACAGAAACCAAATCTGTACATAGAAACGCAACCTCTTGTTATTTTTTGGTCCTGGCATCTTTGGAGGAATTATAGTGCTTGTCTTGGTCGTCCATCCGTGACTGATGAAATAGATAAAACTGTTTCATCTAGGATCTATACCCCTTGCTACAATTCTTTGATAATTCATTGTTATTTCCTACGTTCATGCTCTCTCATTTTGACATTGACCTTATTTTGACTTCAAATAATTCAAACAATTTTTATGCCCCCTTCTTCGAAGAAGAGGGGGTATATTGTTTTTGGCCTGTCTGTCTGTCTGTCGGTCTGTCTGTCATTCTGTCTGTCCAAAACTTTAACCTTGGTTAAAGTTTGGTCATAACTTTTGCAATATTGAACATAGCAACTTCATATTTGGCATGCATGTGCATCTCATGGAACTGCATATTTTGAGTGGTGAAAAGTCAAGGTCAAGGTCATTCTTCAAGGTCAAAGGTCAAATATATGGGACAAAATCGCTCAAAAGGAGGCATTGTGTTTCTGACAAACACATCTCTTGTTCAGATTTTACCTGTTTTGCCTAGCACCAAACCTGTTTGGTTAAACTTTTGCACTTGCACAGTTGCTTCTAATGACCAGTTTATACCCCCCCCCCCATAACTTGGGTCTTGGTTATGTTTAAATAAGAATGATTGACAATTGGCGATTTCTTTGTAAACAAGATTTTAGTGCTCTCTCTAATACCAACAACTTTCTATTACATATACTCAGCTATAGTTATAAGTATTAAAGAAATAAATGTAATAATAATAAGCAATACCCTAATTTTTTTTTAGCTCTGCTGTTTTCAAAGAAAACCCGAGGTATTGTCATAGCCAGCACGTCATCACGCGTCTGCCGTCCCCGTCCGCCGTCCGCGTTGTCCCAAAACTTTAACATTTGCCATTACTTTTGCAATATTAAAGATAGCAACTTAATATTTGGCATGCATGTGTATCTCATGGAGCTGCACATTTTGAGTGGTGAAAGGTCAAGGTCATCCTTCAAGGTCAAAGGTCACACAAACATTTTTTATGGCCCCGGTAGGGTGGCATATAGTGATCGCACTGTCCGTCTGTCTGTCCTTCTGAAATTCCATCACACTTGCATTAAGGTTTCGAAAAATGGTCATTACTTTTGCAATATTGATCATAGCAACTTGATATTTGGCATGCATGTGTATCTCATGGAGCTGCACATTTTGAGTGGTGAAAGGTCAAGGTCATCCTTCAAGGTCAATGGTAAAAAAAGTTTTTCAAAGCGGCGCAGTAGGGGGCATTGTGTTTCTGACAAACACATCTCTTGTTGTTTGTTTTTTTTGTTTTTTTCAAAACTGCACCCACAGCCGAGCGTTGGCACCCACTCTGAGGTGCTCTTGTTTGACTTCTGTCATCAATTTTCCATGTCACTTGAATAGATTTTAGTCATTGTGAAAATATGTTACACTATCATAATTTGATCTGTCACTGCACTATATTGATTACATGTATGTTACATTATCATTATTTGATCTATAATAACCCTATATTAAGTACATGTATATTATACAACATATGTCATCATGACACTATGTACTCAAAGATAGTGTTTAAAAAAATCCAAATAATTAACACAGTATTTAGGCCCCATTTAATACATAAAAATCATACAAAATATATACCTCATCATGACACCATGTGTTCAAAGATTGAGTTGCAAAAAAATCAGGATAATTAACGCAGAAATAAGGCCCCATTTAATACATATAAATCATACAACATAATCATTATGACACCATGTGTTCAAAGATTGAGTTACAAAAAATCCAGATAATTAATCCATAAATCAGGCCACGTTACGCCTGGGACAATGCTTAAATGTTTCTCCATGGTAACTGTAAATAATTGATCCCCTAATATCATGCATGGCCGGATTATCAGATATAAGTTGAAAGTGTTTATAAAAGAAGAGAGTATTCATGTACTCTTGAGTTGTTATTCAGGTCAAGTTCTTCACTTTAACTCAAAAGGGTTAAGATTTTTTTTTTCTAGTACATTATGATCAATTCCTATGATGAAGAAAACACCATATTAATTTCTTGAAGACAGGTCAATTTTCATTTGCTGCATACATTTGTTTTATGTACTTTCACCTCTTCCTGTTCACACCTTGTCCTTCTTTTGAATACCCAATTCTATTCCATGATGGCAGGCATCTTATGATATTGATACACCCCAGGGGTGACAGTAATACTTACCTTTTCTCATGGACTGTGAAGTTGTTCATACTGGTGACATTATGTGACTTTATAAACCAATTGACAAGTGTACACAACTGTGTCTATATAATCTAAACATCACCAGAACTTTCGTCTAGAAGTTAGCCATCCATTTGAATACTTTGTATTTTTCATTGTTTTTCTAAATAAGGCGCCAATATGTCTTATTGTTATGACGTTTGGTAAATGACATCATGAAACGTTCCATTTTCTTGGTCATTATTTTTGGTCAGTCACGTGACTGACCAATTTTGGTCACTGGTGCCCAGAATTCTGGTCATTAATGACCAGAATATTGGTCACTGCCCAGAATCTTGGTCACTGACCAGGATTTTGGTCACTGACCAAGATTTGTCATGAGTAAGGAAGAATAAGTCGAGATAGTGGACAGTTGAGCTAAAGTCAAGATCTAGAATAGACGTGATTATTGTCATTCAATTTTTCGAAGTAAATACCTTTAAGTCATAATCACATAAGTTTTATAGTAGTAATCCATTGATATGAAGATTGTTTACATTAAGTTACACTGTTTTTGGAAGCGTTTTTATCACTTTTATTGTAATATTTACATAAATCCTGAATGAACGCAGAACTGACTGATTGTGCGTCACATGTGTAAATCCTTGTAAACACTACCCTAGTATATTTACCGGGAAGCTGGCGGTTAGAAATAACTTACATTGTGTTGCTCTCTAAACGGGTTGTTTATTGCGATTATTGTCTTCGCACGAAGTTTATTGCGATTATTGTCTTCGCACGAATAAATTATTGTTTGAACATTTATTTCGACTTGTGTCGTATTTTTTTAAATGCATGGAACAAGCGTAACACTTTATTAACAGCTATTTGAAAGCTATAAGTAATTAAGTATTTTAAACCGTATACCTCAAAGGAGAGGTCCGTAACAATATCAAATACACAACGGGGACCTGATACAAGGTTATGTTGAGTCTTATATTGAAACATAGGGACACTTACCTGTGTTGTCTGTAATGAGTCAATATTTGGACCATCAAACTTCACTCCTTATTCAATCTTGGGTTTCTAATGGAGCCTTGGTTTGGGAAAACTTGGCTTAATGCATACAAATAAAGTGTCATCTAAGGTTAGCCTGTGAAGTCCGCTCAGGCTAATCAGAGATAACACTTTCTGCTTTTATGGAATTTTGGTCTAAAGGAAATCTCTTCTAAACAAATGTCCACCTAAGGCAAAATGTGTCGTCCCAGATAAGCCCTTGTGCACTGCACAGGCTAATCTGGGGCAACACTTTACACACATGCATTAAGCCCAGTTTTCCAAGAACATTGCTCAATTCTAACCCACTTTGACCTCCCCTTTCCAGGAGTCGTACAACAGTCTGATGCTGAAGGTGTTGGACACATTCAGGCCTGGCAAGGTCCTACTGACACTCTTTGCTAACAAGGTCAGTGCAAGAATGGAAACCTAGCTGGGACATTTAGCTGTATGGCTGGAAAATATCTTCAGTTTGATCTAAAAACATTAAAAAAATGCTAAATACATGTGGTTGTAAGGGAAGGCAACTCTATATAGGTTTATTATTGTATTACTTAAGAGAAAACAAAACTTTTAATCCCTGCTGTATGGAACTAAAAATCTTGGCCAGTTCAGTTTAAAATTTACCAGTGGAGGGCATTGCTGGCTTGTGCTTTTTGCAATCAGTGGATTGTTTTACGCATTGATTTAATGATAATTGTGTTTTTATGCCCCCTTCTTCGAAGAAGAGGGGGTATATTGTTTTTGGTCTGTCTGTCTGTCTGTCATTCTGTCTGTCCAAAACTTTAACCTAGGTTAAAGGTTTGTCATAACTTTTGCAATATTGAAGATAGCAACTTCATATTTGGCATGCATGTGCATCTCATGGAGTTGCACATTTTGAGTAGTGAAAGGTCAAGGTCATCCTTCAAGGTCAAAGGTCAAATATATGGGTCAAAATCACTCAAAAGGGGGCATTGTGTTTCTGACAAACACATCTCTTGTTTGTCTCTTATAAAAATCAGCTAATACCATGTTTTATTCTAAATTAGTAATAGTTAGACCTAAGTGTGTGGGTACTCTTTTGTTTTGGTTATTGGGGTCTTTAACAATGATTATCTTGTTGAGCCTTGTTCTGGGAAAACTGGACTTAATGCAGTCTGTACAGGCTAATCAGAGACGACACATTCTGCGTAGACTGGATTTTTGTTGAGATGAGTCTTCCTTTAATATATTTTTTTCCATAAAAGCGGAAAGTGGTGTTCCTGATTAGCCTGTGCAAACTGCACAGGCTAATCTGGGATGACACTTGATACACATGCATGAAGCCAAGTTTTCCCAGAACGTATAAAGATCAGTGAGTACAATGCTAGAATCCAACTTTTACCTTTGGTTGTGACCTCTTTCACAGGAGTCGACTGCCCGCGACAGCCACAAGGACCTGGATAACTTCCTGGACGGGAGCTCGTACGTGCGCGTCGATCACCAGTTCTGCATCTTCAAGAACTACCAGCTCACGTACACCTACTTCACGCGGCCCTACATCTAGGGTTACGTTAACAGAGGTGATTGCATCAGTCGCCATAGTGACAGGTCAGAGGTCAAGGTCGTTTCTCCTGCTGAGGTCATCGCGAGTCCTCAGCGTCGTCAGGCAGAGAATCCTAAGCGTCCTGATTCCAAAGTGGGGCCAACACTCGCTTCGAAGAGTGTCGAGTTTGGAAACAGGAGTTTAAAGATTCTTTCGGCAAAGAAGCCAGGGAGAAGGGCTTTGACCTATAACCTTTGTTCACTGTGCACTGATCAACCCTCTGTTAGTGACTCGAACCACATTTTTTTCCCGTTTTTGTACTTGTACAAGTTGGCACAATTTTTTTCTATGAAACTCTTTTCTGTTTTTGATGTTGTCTATATTTGGAAATCAACAAAAATGAGGAGGAAGTTCAGATTTTCGTTCACAGCCATGACCAAAAAATGCAGATAACATGCCCTACAATAACAATAGAACCATTTACTTTCAATTTTATATTATCAGTTTTATAGTGCTTTGTTTAAAAAGCTTATTTTTTTATTGACTTGTTATCGCATAATATTTTAAAACAAACCTTCGTTATTGATGGAACTGACATAAGGACATAAGAAAATTTTTCATACATTTTATTTTTTGAAATTCTGTTATTGATGGACCTGTATAATAGATGCAGCGTTAACTGGTGTAAAGCTACAAAGAAAGATACTTCTATATTTTATGTTCGTTTTTTAAGGCTTCAAAATGTTTGTTTTTGCTAAGCATCCTATTTTAGTATATAAAAATACATTCTATTGTTTCCCATTTATTGCATTTACTAAATTTTGATTAAAAAATTTGTTGTTTTTAATATTTTCTCTGTTACCATCTGTCATAAAACACAATATCCAATTCTCGGAGGCAATTTGGTGTTATAATTGGAAGAATTTTGTTTCACAAATTGTGTTCCTACTTGCCTATGTATTGCAGTATACAAAGACATAATGTAAACCTATATTAATAACATTGTTAAATAACAGTTAATATGGTCTCATGGATCTTCGTGCCCCAAAAACATTTTATTTCATCGATTATGATAGAATCTCTTAAACTGGGCAATTTGATCATGTGCAAAATGGATACTGAACCTTATCTTCTTTGGGTACAGTTTTTTAAATCATGTACAAGTGACATTAATGCTTATGCATTTAAAACACTTCTTTTTAATTCTACTACTAGTCGAATTGTTCAATTATTGTACTGCCCTTGAATTCTTATTATGTTTAGTTTTTAGCTCATCTGAGCATGAAGTGCTCTTGGTTAGCTATTTTGATCACCCTATGTCCAGGGTCAGTCGGGCGGTGTGTGGTGTGCGTCGACTAGTTTGAGCTTGTAACTTCTCTAGAGACTACATATTTCATCAATTCTTTTTGAAACTTGGTCAGACATTTTATCTAGGCAATATCTAGGCTAAGTTTGAATCTCGGTCATGTGTGTATCCAAAAGTAGGTCACCAGGTCAAATCTAAGAAAAACCTGGTTACCACTCAAGACTACACATTTATGAATCAATCTTGATTAAAATTGGTCAGAATTTTCATCTGAACAATATCTAGGCTGAATTTGAATCTGGATCGCATGCATCCAAAAACTAGGTCATCAGGTCAAATCCTAGATAAAACTTGTTTCCTCAATAAAGGCCACATTTGTGACTAAATCTTGATGAAACTTGGTCGGAATGTTCATCTGGAGGATGTCCATGCCAAGTTTGAATATTGTTACCACTCTACAGGCCACATTTATATGTCCCCGAAGGTGGGCATATAGGTATCGCACTGTCCGTCCGTCTAAAATTCTGTCACACTTTGCGTTTAGGTTTCGAAAAATGTGGAAAAACACTTTGCGTTTTGGTTTACAAAAATGTGGAAAAGGGGGCATATGTCATCCTATGGTGACACGCCTTGTTAAATCTGTCTCAATGAAACGTCAGAATGCTTACCTTGACAGTAGCTAGATTGAGATTAAATCTGGGTCACGTGTGTCCAAGAACTAGGTCACCTGGTCAAATCTTAGAAAAACCTTGTTTTATCTCTAGTGGCAACATTTATGACTCAGTCTTGATAACACTTTGTTAGAATGTAACAATATGAAGGCCATGTTGAATCTGGGCCAAGTGGGGGCCAAAACTAGCCCACCAGGTCAGGTCTTCAACAATTTGTGTCTGTGAACTCAAGTGAGCACTTAAGGGCTGTCATGGTCCTATTGTTTGTTAATGTATTGTGTTTTTGGATTGCACTGTTTTGAAGAGAAATGTTAATGCACCTGTTATCTTTTATAAATTAAACTGAATTTTCCTGTTATAGCGTTAATTGAGCACAGCATCTTGTTTTGTTTGTTTTGTTTTCTGACTGAGGCTGTGTTAAACAATAGTTGAATTGATCACTATTAATGTTCCCTTTTTAATTGATTTTGTTTGTTATCTTATATTTTTCTTGGTTTAAGTCACTATTAGGTGCCATTTATTGTGTTCATTTAAAAAAAAAAAAAAAATACAAGGGAGAACAAGTTGAATTTAAGCAGATAAGCAGGGCTACATTAATTACTTTAACTGCATGCATGTTACACATTTATGATACTGATAACTTTTTAAAATTATGATACAAAGTATAACATCTGTTATTTTGTTAAAAATATATATATATATATTATTGTTGATGGTTTCAGGAATATTGTTATGTTGGATATTGAAACAGTTAAATTACTGTTAATTAAAGCATGATAAATTGATAGCATTAATGTTATTACTTTTTATTTTTCAATTTTGCCTACGATTTATTTGTGACAGTTATGCAGGGTGCAATTAATTTGTGATTTTTTTTATTTCATTTTGATCGCAGAACTTGCAGCTATTTTCCGTTAATGGTTCGTAAGAGTGCAATTTTCTGATGTAAATTTGTGTTTTCATACACCATGAAATGAAACTTCATTCATTGACTTTGTTCATTGAATGTATAATAAATTGCACACTAAATTTGACCTATATATGCAATGACTTTCTTCAAAACGTTGTATTCCATTATTATTATTGTTATTATTATACTGTTCTGTTTTATAAATGTATAAATTGTCTTTCTTTGTAGAGTTATGTCAGGGTTTAAACTAACTGGACAGTGAAATTTCATTTAGATTATGGTATTGGTGCAATTGACACAATATCAGAGACAATGTTTGTATTCTATATTTTTTTTAAACTCTAAACATGTTTATATTAATTTCTGTAATGTTTAATTTGTGTTTGAGTTGTTCATCAAGATATGCACACATAAAATATAAATTGAACATGAAATTACAGATAGACACAGTTTTGATTGGACAGTTTCAGGTTGAAATCCAGGAAGTTAATGTTTTGAAGATATTTTTTAACATTTGTATGTAGTAAATGGTCATTGTTATCGTTTGGCTGTGTATTCTTGACTTAACATCCTATGGTCATTTTGGCTGTGTAGGTATGGGTAAAAATCCAATAGTGGTTTTGGTTGTGAAGGCTTGGTTTAAAATCCAATGGTGATATGTCAATTGTGCTGTTTTATTTTGAACGGCCTTTTTAAATGCTTGTCAGTGGTTTTATTACATATATTTCTTGTTTACAAACAACATTCATGTATACGAATATTGGAAAACATTGGCAAGGATGTTGGGAATTTATTTCATGGTTATTTGTTTTATTCTAATATTAACAAGGTCAAAGTTATTGTAATTATGCCCCTTCAAAGAAGTTGGGTATATTGTTTTGCACGTGTCGGGTAGTTTTGTCATTCAGTGAACCATTTCGTTTTTTTGTATGATATCTAGAGAATGCTTTGCCCTATGTTCATGTAAGTAAGTATGCTAGATTCTTTGGAGAAAGAGAAGACCCCAATTGATTTTGATATGCTTTTGATGTGCTGGTAACTTGAGGTCAAGAGGTGAATGGTCAAGGTCACGAAGACTTGAAACATGAAATCCATTCATGCACAATGTCAAAAGAACGCTTTGATTTGGTTAGCATTTATGCATCTTAGTATTGAGGGAATGAGAAGCTTATCGATTTTGAGATGAAGGTCAAGGCCACATGGGCAAAAAAAAAATCACATAGTGATAACTTGTCTGCATGTCAGGATGCATAAATGTTTAAAAAGAATCTTGTTTATAAGTAATACTTTTTTGATGAAATTTCCGTATCTCAGATAAAAACAATTAAGTGCCATTGACTGCATCAGAGATTGAAATAACCAACTTAAGACATCTCAATTGTTTGTTTGTTTTTCATTGAAAAGAAATTTGTTTTTGTTTGTTTGTATTATTGTTTCCCTTGCTTAGTAAGGGCTTCTATTTTATTGTTATCATGTAAGGGCTGGTTTACTTGAAAACAAGAAATTGTGTGAATTGCTAAAAATACGCCGACATAGATAGTTATTTGAATATTTTAGTTGCCAATTGAATTCAAGCAAATGAACAAGTTATTTCTGCTATTATTCTATTAAATGAAAGGTATTATAGTAGAAATATCGATATCCAAGCAATGTTTTTTTAATTTGAAAAGTAATTTTGTTTTTGAACCTAATACTTTGACATGTCTATTTGTTTTTGTAATCATTATTTTCTTTTATATAAGTATACTATTGAATTATATGTATGGACTATTATGTAGAGAATAATATTACTTATTATAGTATTTTTTAGTTTAGTTTTTAAAGATAGTCAATATCAAATTTTGTAACACCAATATTTTGAAAAAAGAAACCGGAATATTTAGAGTTCGGAATTGCTGGCTTTTTTCATTCTGGTAGCATTTACATTTAACCTTACTTGTTGCTTCACAGATTCCCTGATTGTGTGTATTTTGAGCAATTCCACAATGTTTTGGAAGACTATTATAAGGGCAAAAATGCGGTTGCAGTCGGAAGAAGATGTATTGTCACTGTTGTAAAACATGCTTCTCATTTTACTTGTTGCATCTTGCACATGTTTTATAGCTGTTTGATAAATAATTATGTACTTGTAAGTTCTTTTATATTGGTAAAAAAATGTAAGCGGAGAAGTGTGACCATAAACTTGACATATGAAAACATTAACAATAAAGGAAACATAAGGCTGAAAGAATGAAGTTTTAGTTTCATTCAATGTGTCGTGTTCTGAGAAAACTGGGCAAAATGCTTGTGCGTAAATTGTCATCCCAGATTAGCCTGTGCAGTCCTCACAGGCTAATCAGGGACGACAATTTCCGCTTTTATGGAATTTTTCGTTTCAATGATGTCTCTTCTTAGCGAAAATGTAGTTTAGGCGGAAAGTGTCGTCCCGGATTAGCCTGTGCGGACTGCACAGGCTAATCTGGGATGACACTTTACGCACAAGCATTTTGCCCAGTTTTCTCAGAACACGCCACAAATGTTTATACTTGTTAATGGTGTTCCATATGAACCGACGACACCAACTACGGATTAAAGACTAACTTAGTGCTCATTAAAAAGCAAACAATATGTGCGTTATTAATTTTTATTTTATTTTAAAGGACACAATAAATATATTGCAAAATCGCACACGCACACTGCAACATTGTATGTGGTTGTTTTTCGATTGTATAAGAACTTTTTTTATTACATATAACTCACTTTTGTACAATATTATATGACAATTATTCACTTTTTTATAAAAACATCTTGATTCAATCTTTATTGTTAATATATACATGTGTGTTAATTGATTGAAGTGGTCAGTATGCCATCCTAATAACTGCCACAGGTTGTTTTTAAGTCTTTAATCTGAATAAACATTTCCACAATTTACATGTGTTTATTTATTATTTTCTTTTTAATATAGAAGGTCAACACCCACCCACTTTCGGTATTGTGTGCATAGGAAATGTGAAATTAATCAGATCTTTATAATTTCGTCGTCTAAACGACTTGATAGCCGTTAGAATTTAAGCTTACAATAAACCCAACATGGAATTTTTCGAAACTATATTTTTGTTGCACAATGGCGGTGGGTGATTTTAAGATTAAGGACATATTTTAGAGGTCAAATGTTAAAACCACTGTATTGATTGTCTTATCTTCAATTTCCCCATACATTGATGGATTTCAAACTAACTTTGCAACAATATTGACAGTTTACTTATTTCAGACGATGTGTTTTACTCAAAACGCCGATAGCAAATTTAAAGGTCAAGGTCACACTAAGAACTTAAAGGTTTGAAAAGCGATTTGATTGGTTAAATATGGCCTGTCTGAGCTCTTTTTACCGAGCTCATTCAACGATATGGAAATAGCAGGGCTCAATGTTATTGTAAATAAATGGGTGTATCGAATTTGAGATCCGGTGACTTCTTTTTAATGCAGGGTCATACCGAAATGTCACACTAGGACGCTTTATCACCAACAAATAGTAAGATTTATTAATGAAAATTACACTATTGTAAAAACACTATTGAGCTACTGTTCGACCACCGTATTTAAATTATTGTTATTTGTTCTTTGTATTTTTAACGAAACATTAAATCAAGTGAAATTTGGTTTAACAAATATACTATTTATATTTCTAACATCAGCAAAAGCAACACCAAACTTCCTTGGATATCTAAAGAATTAAAACAAAAATGAACACATATAAACGCAAATATATTAAATCTCAACAACTAAACCGTAAAAGCACTCATCTAAAGGAACTAAAAAGCTAAATTTAAAAAGAGCAACGCCAGGAATATTGGCAATACATTGAAAATCTTATCTTTGACATCCCAATTTTAGAACAGGATAACCCAGCACACTATAAAATTCCAAAAAACATATTCTCAAACATCAAGACTAAAACAACTGAAAGCCAGACCATACCTCCTATTAGGGGAAATGGTCTCCTCACATCGGAACCACACAACAAAGCTTATATCCCCAACAGACAATTTCAAGAGACCTTCACACCAATCACATTTGATACTATTCATGACAAAGGCCCCAGCCCTCGTCCATCCATGCCAGACATCAACATCACAGAAAATGGAGTAACAAAACTATTATTAAACCTTAAAAACCACAAAGCCTTAGGTCCAGATCAAATACCCCGCAGAGTATTAAAGGAATGCAGTACAGAAATATTCCCAATCTTGACTTCAATCTTTAAAAGGTCCCTGTCTCATGGACAAAATACAACTGATTAGAAATATGCAAATTTATAACCAGTAAAAAAAGGAGACAAACATAATGCTATACATTACAGGCCAACATCACTTACATGCATTTGCTGAAAAATACTTGAACATGTCATCGCTAGCTTTAACAAGGATCACCTTGATAAAAATAATATTGTAAATGACCTCCCAGCACGGGCTTAGATCTTCCCGTTCTTGCGAAACACAACTGATATCATTCCTCCAAAACCTAACCCATTATCAAATAATCTGGGTATGCAAACTGACATCATAATTATGGATTTTGCTTAAGAATTCGATACAGTACCTCGCCCGGACCTCTTATACAAACTTTAATACCATGTAATTTATTTAAACGCTTTCTTCTGGATATCTGACTTCCTAACCAATTATAATCCAGACTGTTGTGCTGGAGGGAACCATGTCAGACAAGGTAACTGTAACCTCCGGAGTCCTACAGGGCACTGTCTTATCTACATCAATGGCTTTGCTGATTACATCAAAGATAGCACTCTAAGGCCTCTTGCAGATGATAGCATCATCTACAAAACATATCAACAACTTGTCCGATGCCCATAAGCTCCAGCTAGATATTGATCTGCTGGTCGATGGGAGCAGGACTGGTTAATGCAATTTCACCCTGAACAATGAAATATCATCAGCGTTAGACAGAACAGAAATCCTATCATCGCCTCATACAAACTACATGATCACATCATTGAAACAGTAAATCACGCCAACTATCTAGGTATTACACTCCAAAGTAACCTCAAAAGAGATAAATATATTAACTAAATCACAAATAATGCATACCAGGCACGAGGATTTCTTCGCCGCAACCTAAACATTAAATCGTCAGACGTTACAGATCATGCTTGCAAAGCAATAGTCAGGCATAAATAAGAATACTTCTCTACTGGCTGGGACCCACATACACAAGCTGAAATAAATCTTCTGGACAAAATACAAAGACGTGCAGTCACATTCGTAACAAAGCGATATCACAACACAAGCTCAGTAACTAATATGATAGATACCCTCAATTGGTCAACACTGGAAACACGCATAACACAATTCCGTCTCATCATGCTATATAAAATTATCCACCATGTAGTTGCTATCACTCCTCCTTCTTGTTTCTGTCGACCGCCGATCCAGACTTAGCGGTAACCATTGGTTGAGACACATTCTAGAACAATTCTCATTATACCCAAGAACAGTTATCCGATGGAATACACTACCTCCCCATATACACTAGGCAGCCACAGTAATAATTTACATTTGTGTCGCTTTCGGGGTTTTCCCAATATATTTTTGTTCCATATTATCGTATGATTTTTTAAAATGCCAATTTTGTTAATTTTAAGAATTGTAAACATTTCAGAAGAGTTATCTTAACAAACCCCCAAAAAATCAAAACGGGAGCGCGAACTGACAGGTTCAGCAATAAGGGGATAACAAACTGTAGACTGGCTTGTCTAGAGTACATCTTGAATGTAAACACATAGGGTACTCCGATTTCAGTATAAATCGTCTATACATTTTAAAGTTCTATTAATCATATGTCAATTGTGAACATGTCTGGCGAAAAAGTTTCATACAGCGTAAACAAGTATTTGTATTGCACTTCCATTCCAAATGACTACTTGATCTATCAATAAACTAATAGATCTCTGAAATGACTTTATGATTCTAATAAATAAACATGCATACTCAAAGTGTTGTGAATTGCATAAGCGTATGAAAAACAAATGTGAGATTCAAAAGAAAACCAGTGATCACAATTATGAGGGAATAATAATTACAGCGAATTGATTAAAACAACTTATATTGAGAGTGAAACACTATTCCTATTCAGCATGTAAGGCAGGGCACATGTAGAAACGACTTAGTTGACAGTAATAGAAATAGAAGTATTACAAAATAAGGTAAAAACGTTAAAGCCCCATTACTACTCAAAATCAACGAACATGTCCTTCAATTTTTCGTAAAATAAAGTTTAACAATTAAAAATAAGTGTTCCTTATGGCAATTGCCAAAATTTCAACGCCAGATGTGGTCCGGTAACATAAATGTTTATAGATACAAAATGCTCGTTTTTATTTATTTTTTGCATATTTAATTTCATTTTAATTTCCCGCAACGATATCTTTTCATACGACACATTAACACTAACATGGTACCATTTTAGTGTTCGTGTGTCGTATGAATAGATATATTCGCGGGAAATTAAAATGGAATAAATTGTGTCACAAATAAATGAAAACGAGCATTTTGTATCTTCAAAATTCTATGTTATCATATAACATGTAGCTGTTTAATTATGGCGCTATGCTAAAAGGAACACTGATTGTTTAGGTTAACTTTATTTAACGAAACACTTTACGAACGTTTCGTTGATTTTGAGAAGTTATAGGGCTTTAATATACTTTGAAAAAGGTTTACATTCGAATTTATATTATATCTTACGACAACGCTTTGTCTAATTTCACCCGTAATATGGCAAACAGTTCCACAATCATCTCTTTGGACGTATCGTCCTTCACCATTACTTCCGATTTCAGATGTGGCCATTCAATGCTGAGACAACTGTGACCGAATCTCAAATAATTATCCCTGTAGGTACCGACGTCCCCGATGCTTTGTAATACCGTGTTCAGCGTCTCCCTTCGACTCTCTGTTGTCAAATAGTCCCTCCATTGCGGCCATACCATGTCGTACATTTTATACCTGGCATCCTGGTATCTCTTGTCATGAAAACACAGTTCGTCTATCTCTTTCCGATGACGATTTGGTGCCCAGTACGACGCTCTAATGTAGTGGCGCGTCAACTCAAGGCGCTCCAATTTGTCCCTACGCCTTCCCGTTTGTTCAAGGTCGTCAAAAGAGACAGTCTCCACAGCCTCTTGTAGTTTTTGTAACCGATATATTATCCGTCCATCTTCAGTGATAAGTTCTTCTAATTTACTGATCAATCCAGACCTTTCGTTGTCAGTAGTACGTCCAACCAACAGGTCCCTACCAGGTATCATGTAGTACGGAAAAAATTATTATTTTCCAGTGCAGTCTTCAGGAATTTCAGAGCAATTTGTAAGACGTGCATTAAATTCTGCTCACAGAATATCTCCTCACGGTGCGACTCTACTAACCAGAATGTCACGTTCTTCATGATAAAAGACGACATTTCACTGCAGATTGGATGAAGTACCCCTTTGTTAATTTTTTTCAGTAGAATGTACAGTTTATACTGACACTCGTTTAGAGTTTCAGTTAGCTTCAATTCTCCGTAAATAAAGCAGATGCGCCACTCCATGCCTCGATTACTGGAACCCCTGCAACCCACAGGTACTAGCTGCGCATCTAGATTCATCACGTTATTGATGACGTCAGCACATGGCCAACCAAAGAGTCTCTCCCGTTTAGCCCAGTCGGCTAAAACCTCTTTTTGGACAACGCAACGAAATGCGTACACGTCATCCCTGCGATGTATCCCACGGTTCGAAGGGACGGCAGGCCCCTTCATAGTTCCCCTGTTCCATCCACCCACTGAATCAAAAGAAACGGTTCGCTCTACTTCCCCCGTGAACAAATCGCTAGAAATGTAAGACTCTCCCTGTTGGTTTGTGACTAGCGACGCTTCAACCATTTTCGGCAACTCAGCGCCTCTTGTTACTAACTTCAGTTTGTAATGTCCTGGATGGCATGCTTCCCCTAACATGCCAAACTCTGTTGTATTCTTTGGAAACATGTTTGTGAAAACTTCAAATTGAGAAACAATATTCTGATATATGTTCAAGTAGTCGTAGTCGCTTTCAAAACATGATGCTAAACCTTCCCCCTTGCTGCCGGCTGTTAAACGGACAATTTCGTCCTTTCTTGCATTGTTTATCATCGCGTCTATCCCATGGAACACTCTCCGCCTTTCTGCGATAATATCACGGCTATATCCAACATAGTCCAACAGTTTGTACAAGTTACGTGATGGATCATCGCCATGGTTTTCTGAGCAGTCTTCTACGGTTTTTGTTCGCCGAGTCTGTGGAAACATTTCTAGAAAAGCATGTTGCTTTCGATTGATGAATCGTCATGATATACCCATCTTCAGTTTCGCACTTTGTGCATGACAAGTGGATATTCTTGCTGCCCGCATGGCATTTAGGCAAACAGTTGTGGAATCAAAATTTAGATTTCTTGGTGGGTCCAAGGTTTTTAGCAATATTTTAGTTGCCATAGCTCAACTTCCTGAAACGAGAAGTTAAGAAGGTTTAAGTGTTATATATCAGTTACCGTGTTTATATTATCTTCGGATCTGTGTTGTACACACGAGTGTAAATTGTTCTGTTCTGTTCAGAGTTAGTTCGTAAATCGTACACATACCGTGGAGAAACGCATTGTGCGTGAATGTGTTCGTTCGTGTGTGCGTGATTTATTTATTTAATGAGGGCTTACCATGCCTGATGCTATGTGAGGACTCGGAGTGTATACTTGCACGTGCTCTTCTGCTGAGGGAGATATGGGCCTACCAACATTCACTATGAGCCGTTAATTGTTTGATTAATTCAACAAGAATTATTCCACCATATTGACCAATGTATTGAGCATGAGCGAGATGATTCCCGATACTGTTTATAATCGAATCAAATAGCAATGCCCGACAAACCACTAAACAGGTTTGTCCGAAGAACGCGCGAATAAATATTTAAAATATGTACAGATACTTCGCGTGTGGCCGGTTGACTAACATGTTTTAATTTATACTTCCATTCTTCTTTTTTTGTATCTATAGATATATGATCAGCAGTATGTAATCAAGTAAAATAAACCGCGAAAACTACGCGTAAATATCCCGTACTGCGTGAAATGCAGCTAAGAACTGCACAGAAAAAAGACATATGATATCTTTGATTTCATTTTTTAAACTCTTTATCTTTCACCAACTCCAACCACAATCAACGCCGTATATCTTTTTTAAAGATATTTCTTGTTTTTAATAAACTGTGTTTCGCGTTTTAAGCATAGGGACCCGACACAGTGTTGAGATTTCCTATAAAAAAAAAATAATACAAAAAAAATAATATGATTTATAATATATAGACAAGGGGATGAACATGCCAAATAGGCAGAATGTCACACATTCAACAAAAGTGCAAATTACAAAGTCATTATCGTTTAAAATTTATAAACCTATACATACACTGGTAGCTAAATATCATCTGCAAACGTTGGCCATAAACAAATTGGCCTCATTTCAACCGTTTAAGAATAACAAACTGGAACATAGAACCAAATCGACCGTTTAAGCTAGGTCGGACATATCCCTGCACTCCGATCTAGCTCATAACCCTTCGTGTAAATGCGTACTTACAAACAATACTATCACAATTTATCGCTTTACATGATGAAAATGAAATAAATAAACAACTAACCGCTAAAAACTAATCTCAATACAATCAGAATGAGTAAGTATTTTTCATTTATTTAAACGATAATGACTTTGTAATTTGCACATTTGTTGATTGTGTGACATTCTGCCTATTTGGCATGTTCAACCCCTTGTCTATATATTATATATCATAATTATTCTTTTTAGGAAATCCCAACACAGTGTCGGGTCCCCATGGTTTTAGGAACAATACGAATAAGTCATTTTATGCAAAATTTTATGTTTACTATTTATATAATTTGCATTAACAGATTGATTAAATAAATTATAACCGTATCAACGAATCAAAAGCCTGAGGGGCACTTTGTGAGCAGCACACATATACATTCAAACATTCTTTCCAATCGAATGGATCAGTGGGTTGTTCGGTAGGTATATCATGAATATCTACATGTTTTTTTCAAATGCAAGAAGATACTTGGGTGAACCTGCAATTATAAAAAAAACTTGCATAAAAAACTTTTATTTACCGTATTTTCCGTTGTATAAGACGCAACTTTTTTCTACAATATTTGTACCAGCGTCTTTTTAACCATGAGACTTTTCTGTCTACAAAATCCGATTTTTTTTTAAATATTTTCACCACCGACCTTTTGTAATAAAATCATCAAAAAAATGTATGCTATTCTATCCAAATAAATTGTTTTACCATGTGACAATAATATCAAAAATTGGCCATATGCATCCTGTATCATTTGTCAAACTGATCTGTGTATTTCGTAGACACCGTTTAAATGTCATTGACAATTGGGAGTGTTGTAATACTCTATTGACGTGGCTTACGTAATTTAGATAGACCAGACCAGTATTGCTCTGTTTAAAGTCTCCCAGTTATTTACACAAGCATGTGCTGGAATGACAGACGTTGCGAAGGCAGTTGCTTAGGGCAGCGCTTGAATTACTGCAGAACATTTTAGTCTGGCAACCAGAATAGATACATGTATGTGCATGATTGTGTTGAGTTGAAAAATGATTGACATAGATATAATGTGTTAGGATATACATTAAAAGTAATATGTAAGCGTTTGTTATTTTAATGAAAAAATATTACCTACTATTAATAAAAAATAATAAAAAAAATGCATTTTCTTTTTTTGCAATTTCGAAACATTTATTTTTCAAAATGGCCGCTATTTAAGATAGCCGTCGTATTTTTGCAAATTGAAGAAGTTTATAATATTGATTGGGGATATTATTATAGATTTGAATACCAAATTTTATTGAAATAGATGAAAAAATATATGTGTTATGATTTTTTGAAGATTTTTTATGAACAAATTATGGCCACCTTTTTTAAAATGGCTGCCACAATCCGCCATTTTGATTTTTTTAGATGGGTCCATATCCGAAATTAATTGTTATAACCTTAACTCCATTTCTGCAAAGTTTCATGCTTTTATCATTTTCTGAACAATTTTCACACACATCGACTGGATCGACTAGTTATGATTGATGTTACTGATTCAGAGACGTGAAAGTGCCAATACAAAACATTGAGAATAAAACCACGTTACCCATGCGAAACCACACATCTGCCCAAGAAATAATATTACACGAGACATTTGAACCAGAAAGCCTGAGGGGTACTTTGTGAACACCACACATTTCACCATACTGAAATATTAAACCGTTTGTAATTTATAATCTTAAATAAATAACATGTATAAGGAAACAAAAGCACGCCTATAGATCTAATAGTATTATTCAATAACGTCTGAATCAAAATGCATTTTTATAAGTGTGACCAGTATTCGGAATCACGAAATACGCAACATATAATGTCACCAACCAATATTTAATATCTAACGGTACCATAAGCTTTCTGTTAAAACATAAACAAAGTAGATTATTGTCTCGATAATTATAATTTTGATAAAACAAGGTTATTCACTTACGTATTCATTTATATCCGGAGTTAAAACCAGTTAAACCTTAAGCACTCAATGGGGACGCTGGAATGTATCATATATAACGCAACTCTATAAATAGTTAATACGATAACCCCTAGCTGTCTGTGGGAGTTATGTGTATCACAAACGTAAGTGCGCAGAAAGAAAACCACGTTTTCCGTAGTTTGTAGGAGAATTAATCGTAATAAAGCCACGTGTTGATTATAAACATAGCTGGTGTTAAACGCAACCACTGCAATGTACACAGACACGGTTTTGTAGTGCACGTTATACAAAGTCTCTATAGTTTAACAGGTCTTTAAACAAAGCGCTGAAGGCGCTGCAGTTGTTCGCTATGTTTAAACCGAGGGAATTGCAGAAAACCAAAGTGCGATGAGGTAGATNATATATACGAATCGCACTTTGGTTGTGAGTAATAGCTCATTTCGTCAGTTCCACCATCATTATCATATTCGCTGTCATCATTACCTTCGTCGTTGTTGTGATTATTCGACGACATCATCATCATCGTTATAATCACCATCATCATTTCTATAATCATCATCCCATTTACCATCCTCATTTCATAATTAACATCAGCATAATCAGACGCATTTTTCTCATCACCTGATTATCAATATTGCAATTATCGGTGAATACTCATTCGTATAAAGAAATATCAGGAATAATCATGTCTGGTTACTGAATTACTGCTGTGAAACTTGTGATTTATACTTAAGTACTCTCATAATGATGTTGTATACATTGCGTATTATATGCTGATAATGGTGATAATAACATGATGACGGTTTATTTTATTTTTGGACCGTAAAATCTTTCTGACGAACACGATGGAGATAATGGCGGTGATGGAAGTATGGTGTCGTTTTTGGTGTTGATTATAAAAGAACATAATGGTCGGGAGTGTTCTTTGTGTTGTTCATATCGATGTACTGCGGCTGCAGATGGTGATGCTGATGAGATTAGGATAAGAATAAATAACTGTATTTCTTCGGATTCAGTCAGATAAGGCAAGGTTTAAATGCAGTGGCGTTATATTTCGAATATATAAGGATGACGTTGACTTCCCGACAAATAGTTGTATACACAATGTTATCAATGTGTTAACAAAACTAGCGATGAAATATCAAATGACAACAAATACGTAGATGTAAACAAATGACTGCAATGTATACTGTTCAAATCGACAGCTCGCGAATAAACATAGATTAAAAATGTATATGCTATATGTTTTTGAAAGTCTTTGAATCGTACAAGTAAGATTATAACTTATTTCGCGTTGTTACATCTATGTTTAAATTAATTTACAAATCGATGATGATTCAAGACATTTTATTTTTCAAAGTACAAGTATAATGGTTAATTGACAAACTCAAATATTCCATTGTTGTTCAAGTCACTGCGGTTTATATGAACGCAATTTAATGACACGTGACTTTATTTTTTCAATTATTTATGTTTTTCTTTGTTTGCCAAACTATATTTGTAATAAACCATGAAATAATCGTTCAGTACATATATACATGACTCGCCTGATACTTGAATACTATACCTGAGCCATAAAACTTCTAAAACTTCTTGTCAGTCACGAGTATTACGCATTTCCAAGTATAACGCGGTTATAAGGCGATACAAAAGTAGTTTGTTTCCACAAAACGGAGCGACCCTTATTTTGTGTGAACGTCTTTGTTTGGTATTAAAGATTGAGTTATCGTGCAACTTTTCACAATTCGATCATTGTCAATAGGATCAGTGAATAGTTTGCGATCATGTTCGATACATTCGATCATATTTGCTAAATTATCTGTACATTTACCCAAGAAAGGTAGTAAAATAATCATTTAGAAGAATTGTTTGCTTAATACAATCATACAACTATCATAAATAATAAATGTTTTACACATTGATAGACAGAAACGACCAAATATATATGTATGAAACATCGATAGACAGAAACGACGCATTACAGTTGTATGACACATCGATAGACAATAAAAACGTTGCCTAGTAAGTTGTATAACACATTGAATGACAGAAACGACGCAATACAGTTGTATGACACATCGATAGACAGAAACGACGCAATATATATGTATGACACATCGATAGACAGAAACGACGCAATATATATGTATGATACATCGATAGATAGAAATGACGCAAGAAAGTTATGTGACACATTGATAGACAATAACCACGCAAGTAAGTTATATGACACATCGATAGACAATAACCACGCTCGTTAGTTATATGACACATCGATAGACAATAACCACGCTAGTTAGTTATATAACACATCGATAGAAAGAAACGACCCAAGATAGTTGTATGACACATCGATAGACAGAAACGACTCAAGATAGTTATATGACACATCGATAGACAATAACCACGCTAGTTAGTTATATGACACATCGATAGACAATAACCACGCTAGTTATTTATATGACACATCGATAGACAGACACGACGCAAGATAGTTGTATGACACATCGATAGACAGAAACGACGCAATATATATGTATGACACATCGATAGACAGAAACGACGCAATATAGTTGCATGACACATCGATACACAGAAACGACGCAATATAGTTGTTTGATAATGGCGCATCGATAGACAGAAACGACGCAATCAGGGGCGAAGCTGGGCTGATTTTCAGTGTACGCAAACGGCATGCTAGGGGGGTCCGGGGGCATGCTCCGCCAAACATATTTTACGAAGCCGTACGTGCATTCTAGAGAAGTTTCAGACACTATTATAGTTCAAAATATGGCGTGATAAACTCGGATATGATACCATTTATCTTCGATTTTAAAACATGTGTTTTTCCTTTAAGATTTATATTCTAGAATTATGTCGGGGTATATCATTTAATGTATGTCTAAATAAAACCATGCTATGGTATGGTATAAAGGACATCACACTTTTGGATAAAAGTAACTAAATCTTAATTTGTATTGTTAAAACACAAATAAAAAAGACATTATAAAGGAAAATATCCATCTTTTAGATAGCAAGTATGTCTATCATATTTGCTTGATAACTCTAGTCACTTACATCTCGTCTCGTATTCTCTACCTATAGCAAAATACGTTTAAAAACAATACACGTAAACTGTATGCATTCTAATTAATGCAAGGTCTCCTGTATCACATGCATTACATTACACATGAAATAAAAGGGCCAAACGGCGCTTTCGTCTGACAAAAACGTCAACGACCTCTTCAAAATCTATCTCTTGTTCTCGGTTTATTTTCAACAGGGCAAGACCGGACATGCGCTCCGTTCCCATGGTGCTACGGAGGTATGTCTTCACCCGTCTCATTGTAGAAAAAGACCTCTCCGCTGTTGTTGTCGATACTGGCATGCAGGGCAGAACGAGAAGGCATCTTCGAACATTGGGGTTGGATATAAAAAAAACGTGTCGCGTCATTGAATCGGGATATACATACGGCATATTGCATGAAACTATAACAAAAGCGTTTGTATAATCTGTGCCTCCTGATTGGGAGAACACTTAATGTTTGGATTTATATTTTGACTAATGCTTCGCAGTATTTTTCAAATTTGTCCCATGGTTTAGTTTATTAAACCATATCGTCAAAACATAAACCCGAACATTAAATAGATTAATGTTTGTTTATCGCTGATTTACATATACCGGTACATAATTTGTATATAAACATTGACCGTTTAAACGCAAGTGTATTATTATTATTATTATTATTAACATTTATGAATAATTTATTTGACAAACGTAGAATTATCTCTGAATGTCCGTCAACAATTGTATTTTATCTGTACTGGATGTTAGCTGGTCTGATTTTCCGTCGAAAACATCTCTGTACGGGGGCGACATCAAATTAGCAGTCATTTTTAAAATCGCCCGCTTCGTAAACAATCCATTCGGATACATAGTAGTAAACAACGATACGGCGCAGTCGATAATTATGTTATGTATAGTCACCACCAAATGAAACGTGACCTCGCAAATGGTAAATCATGCGTATTCTATGAAGTCGAAAAAAACTAACTTAAGGACAGTTGTTCGATATGAAAACACATCTCTCGCATAGAAAATATTCCTACCCCGGGTTAGGCATCACACTTTATTGCATTTTTCGATCACTTTCATTTTGTATTGTTTTCCAAACAGCGAACGCACTTGCGTATTTGCGTATGCCCAGCTACGCCCCTGGCAATATAGTTGTATGACGCATCGATAGACAGAAACGACGCAATATAGTTGTATGACGCATCGATAGACAGAAACGACGCAATATAGTTTTATGATAATAACACATCGATAGACAGAAACGACGCAATATAGTTGTATGACGCATCGATAGACAGAAACGACGCAAGATATATGACACATGATGCAATATAGTTATATGACAGAAGCAGCAATATATTTTATGACATATCAATATCTTCAGCGAGGCAATATAGTTGTATGAGATATCATAGACATAAACAACAATATATATTTGTATGATACATGGTCAGATAAAACAACGCATTTTTTATAAAACACACGAACAGAAATAAACTACTCAAAATAACAGTATGGCACATTTAAAGAATGCAAGCCTACACAAAATATGACACCTAAATATATACTAATGCCAACACACGATTGCCACATAAACAAACATCAACCCCGTATTGTACGCCTATTTGTTTGACAGATTAATAGAAAAGACACTGATATGTTTACAGGCGGTCACATCTACATACTTGCCAACGCTGCATGTCCGTATTGCCAAATATCCTAGTAAAAGTTACTGTACATGTGTTTCCACAAATCAGAGCTCACTATAGAGCAACGTCGGCCTTTATCGACCGTCGGTAGTTATCGTCAATTCCTGATTTTGGCCTTTAATTCCATGACAGATTTTGAAACCTAAACACAGACCCTTACTTGAAGGTCAAGGTCACAGAGGTCAAAATTTGTGTGCGTATGGAAAGGCCTTGTCCATATACACATGCATACCAAATATGAAGGTTATATCTCAAGGGAAATAGAAGTTATGAGCATTTTTCGAAACCTAAACGCAGATTTTGAAACCTAAACGCAGACCCTTACTTCAAGGTCAAGGTCACAGGGGTCAACATTTTTGTGTATATGGAAAGGCCTTGTCCATATACACATGCATACCAAATATGAAGGTTATATCTCAAGGGACATAGAAGTTATGAGCATTTTTCGAAACCCAGACG
>VMBQ01001905.1:0-16636 GCA_007657795.1 Dreissena rostriformis | reverse complement strand
TTAAATTGATATTCAACGGTAAAAATATCATCATCCGCGAAAAAAAAAAAAAAAAAAAAAAAAAAAAAAAAACATTTTTGAAAAATAATTCATGTGATAGATGTTGTGCTTGACCTGGCAGGACGCCCGTGGGACGCCCTATTAAGACAACTTTGTTATTTCAGTTAACACATCTACCAGTAGATATTGGATTGAGCTCTTACTTCGCAGAGATCCACTGCTCCGCGTGTTGATAACTGGGGTCGTATAATTATACGAAGATCAATGATAATTTCTATTTATATGTATATGTTATGTTTAACTGACATCTTTTTAATTGTAATACCGACTTACAAACACGCAATAGATCAGGCGTGCTAATGCTTTAATCAATAATTATGTCTACTTGTGAAAACATACTGCTCATTTAAATGTTAAATTAAATCAAATTATTCGTATATTGTGTTGCCAAGTCATGTTACAAACAGTCAACTCTACTAACTGCAGATCATTTAAATGTTAAAACAAATACAATTATGCGTAGAATGCGTTGTCGAGAGATGTTTACTACCTTGCACTGAATCAGTCGAATGTAAAACATGTTGTTGTTTTTATAAACAGATTTCGTTCAAAAGATTTTCATGACCTCTGCACTTCTAAGGTTAATGAATTGTCAACATTAATTCCGTGCATGTGCGATGAACGTGCACTCTTCTGGGACGATAAATCGGTTAATATCTTTGGTGGTCGTAAATTCGCGCATTGACAGGAGAGCAAATAGCGTGAACATTAATGATAAAAGGTTACATTAATGTCATTGTCTATCGAACTGTATGTGCTACAAAACATGTAAGTATATGTGTTTCCCCAGAAATTCCAATTTCTACATACTGCTGATCTCGCGGTAAAGTTCCATATTATATGCGTGATACAACCGGAAATCCCGGGCATTTGCATCTGTTAATGCGTATTGTGCAGTACAAGTGTATTCCTTATTGACCGAATAAAATAAATGAGCCTTGCTCTGAGAACAGGGGGTTTAATGCATGTGCGTATATTAAGCATGTATACGAAGTGTTGTAGCAAGACGGACCACATATCCAATAACTGATATAATCAATGGATAGAGGATGGTCATAAGCAAGCACTGTGTAAGTATGAAAGTGAACGACTAGCAAGTGATGTTGCTCATCGACTAAAAAGTAAAATTTAGTTACTTACGAAGGAATATTCAAATTGAGGTTAGCCGATTTCGTTGGATAAGGAATTTTCAAAAGCAACACGTGTTTGCACATATCAAAGAGGTGTAAATAGCTGTGTTTGGTGCTAAGCAAAACGGCGGTAAACGGTTAAGTTGGAGCGATGGGTGTTGGTGCTTGATGAAATGTCAAAATCTATTTGAGTCTCGTCATGCGAAAATGGCAATCGTGCAGTCTGATCAGGTCACTGGTGCTATGCTATCAGCTATACAATTTCGCAAAGTTTCGTAGTCCTTTTAGAGCGCGGATGCGCAGGCTAGTCTGGAGCTACGCAGGCCGCATATGGCATAAGAACCATTTTTGCATGAAGCGGCTCATTTAACCTTCCCCGGACGTAAGGGCGGAAAGGGGAATCACTGTTAGCTTCTCACATCAATATACCTGGGACATAAAAAATGCTTCTATGTTGTGAAATAGTTACAACAATTCCATCACAATTACTTAAATTACACCATTAATAAAAACATTAAACTCAATCTCAATATAGCAGTATGTAGCTGTTACAGGTGTGCAGCAAGTTTGATTGAACAGGCTGCAAAATAGCAGTGAACTGGTTTGCGACAGATTAATGCACCGATTACAAATCGGAATGAAGCAATGTAGCTGCTTGATCTTGTGAAATACATTTCATTTTAACTGTATAATTTGTGAAGCGTTACATCCATCTCCATGTGTGCAATTTATGTTTCGATTATAATTCCAGAGCGCATTGATAGGCTTTAATGTGATTTTTATTCATGATTTAAATAAAGCCGTTATCACGCTGGAAAGGTTAGCGTGATGTATGCAACATTAAGCACAACTTGCATTAAAACTTAAACATATATTTTCCTCAAATACACATTCAAATAGTGGTAAGATTGAGGTTTATGTGGAACGTATAAAACAAATAATATAGTAATGCTATATGCGGGAATGCGGGTAATTATTGAATTGAAAGAAGATACCACCACATTGTTGAATAATAAGTATGTTGGTGCTCTTGATCGCGGTATTGGTGGCCTTAACTCATTTTTTCCTCAAATAAAAGTCAAATAGTGACAAGATGTATGTTTATGTGGAACGTATAAAACAAGTTACACAGTAATGTTATATGCGGGAATGCGGGTAATGCTTGAATAGAAAGGCAATACCACCATATTGTTGAGTAATAAGTATGTTTATGGTCTTGGTCTCGGCATTGGTGACCTAAACTCAATTAAGACTTTACACCAAAGAAAACGTCTCCCTGGACAGCATTATTAAATTTTTACTAAAGCACAGGTTAAATCAGGGTAGCCACGTCACAGCACACGGTATATGGTATAATTTAGCAAATGTCCAATGGACGTGCATACGGTTAACAAAATAATTAAATTAATGTCAATAATGGGACAGGGTCAACATTATTTATTAAATTCCTTTGTTCTTTTTTAAGAACAATTCAATCTATGCCACTTAAATTTAATACTAATCAAACATTGATTTTCATCGTAACAATTGATGTTTTTAAAGGAACCAGATTGAATGTTGACATGATTTTCGTCAATGGCGTATACCTTAACCGCAGTTGTATCTCTTTTAATGTTTAAAATAAAGACTAAGAATGCGAAAGCATTCTACTGCAAAAGAATATATGTATTACCAAAACCGCGTAATTGTTACAAAATTCATTAATATATGTTTTATAGAAAAAAACGTCTATACTTAATGCAAATCACACGCAACATATTTGTTGGTTGAGGTGAAAATATATTTGATAATACTTCAATAATGTGTCATGGTCAAAGTTAGACCAGGTGATATGGTTGGATAAGGACGGTCATGAGTAACAACTGCGTAAGTATCACTAACTTAAGTTGGAGCGAGGGGTGTTGGTGCTTGATGAAATGTAAAAATTGTGTTGAGTCTCGTGATGCGAAAATGGGTATTATACCATATGCGGCCAGCATAGCTCAGCCCAGCCTGCGCAATCGCACAGTCTGGCCAGTAGCTATGCTGTCCTCTATAAAATTACTCAAGGTTTCGTGGCCTCATAAGCGGGCAGCGTAGCTCCAGACCTGACTGCAAGAATGCGCAGGGTGGCCTTGAAATATGCTAGTCGCATATGGCACAAGACCAATTTCCGCAAGACGCGGCTTATTCAACGTGCCCAGACGAAAGGGCGGAACGGAGAATCACTATAAGCTTTCTCGCACCAAGATTCCAGTGACATTTGCTTTTAAGTGCGGAAATATTAAAAACAATTACGTCACGTTTACTTAAATTCTTTATTTAATAAAAACGTCATACACAATATTATTATAGCAGTATGTAGCCGCTACAGGTTAGCCACAAGTTTGATTGAACAGGCTGCAAAATAGCATTTTGAAGAAGGTTTGCGACGGAATAATGCACCCACCGATTACAAATCGGAATGTAATAACGACATACCACAGCGCAGCATTGTAAAATAAATTTCATTTCAACTTGATAATTGTCAAGCGTTACATCCACCTCACGTGAGTATTGAAACGTCTAGAATGTACCTGTTTTTGCTGCAATTTCACGACCCCCAGTAGTGAAATTAATGTTTTTAAATAATCCCAGATGGCGTTGACAGGCTTTACTGTGGTTTTATTCATGCGTTAAAGAAAGCCGTCATCATGCTGGAAAGGTAACCGTGATGTATGCAACATTAAGCACAAATTGAATTAAAATGTAATAATCTTTCGTCCTCAAATTAACATTCAAATAGTGGCAAGATTTATGTTTCTGTGGAACGTATATATAACAAGTTACATAGTAATGCTATATGCTCGAATTGAAACGAAATACCACCAAATTGTTGAATAATAAGTATGTTGGTGCTCTTGATCGCGGCATTGGTGGCCTAAACTCAATGTTTCGTCAAATAAAAGTCAAATAGTGACAAGATTTATGAATATGTGAAACGTAGGAAACAATTTATAAAGTAATACTTTATGCGGGAATGCGGGTAATGCTTGAATTGAAAAAAAAGCACAACACCAAATTGTTGAGTAATAAGTATGTTGATGATCTTCATCGCATTGACGACCTAAACTCAATTAAGACTTACAGGCAAAGACAATGCTCTCTGAACAGCATTATAAATGTCCACTAAAACACAAGTGAAATCAGTGTAGCCACATCTTTACACACGGAATATGTTCTAATTTTTCAAATTTCCTAAGAACTTCACATCGTAAACAAAATAATTAAATGATAATTATGGGACAGAGACATCATTATTTATTGAAATCCTTTGTTTTTGAAGGACAATGAAATATATGCCCCCACAATCTTTAATTAAATATTTATCATACTTTGATTTACATCGTTACAATATATGTTTTACATAATTGAATATTTACATGATCTTCATCAAAAGTTTATACATTTACCTGAGTTGTATCTATTTTAATGTTTAAAACAAGCAAATTCGTTGAATTGGTATCCTACGCTTATTTCAAAATTTTGTGACAGATGGAATGACGGACGGACGGCAACGCCAATTATATATCCCTCCGTCTTTTGCGGGGGATAATAAAGACCAAGAATGCTGCTGTATACATTTTACCGCATAGCATTTTATGTACAAAATTAATTATAAATGTATTGTAGAAAAAACGTACACTGTTAATATAATGACATGCGACATGTATATTTCTTGGTTGAATTGAAAAGATGTTAGATGAAACATCTAATTTACAAAGAGTTTGAAGGATTCGCAGTATATCCACTTCGGAATGTGTACATCCCGTACCATCCGTATGTTTTTCAAGTTTCCGTAGGAGAAAATGTTAACTGAGACAAATCATTCCATAAGTACATAAATAGTGAGTTTACACAAATACTTACATATTTGATCATGGAACGTATTATGTAAGTATGATCGGGTGTAGGTTTTGAGGCACGCATAACAGTCGTCCACTTTGCGCATGCCCTTGTTGGAGTTGCATGGCCACGGAGTTCCCCGGATGAAGACATTGCACTGGTAACACGACAGACCCTCTGTAAACATAAAAATAAATCTTGTTTTGAAAAAAACGGGGTTAAACCATGTGCGTAAAGTGTCGTCCCAGATTAGCCTGTGAAGTCCGCAAACGCTAATCAGGGACGACACTTTCCGTCTAAACTAAATTTTCGTCGAGAAGTTAAACGAAAATACAATAAAATCGGAAAGTGTCGTCCATGACTGTGCGGACTGCATTAAACCACTTTTTTCACACACCGCGGCTCAAACCTATTAACTGTACGCTAAGTTAAATATAACGGTTATAAAAATGTATAAATCACATAAGTATATGCATTTCTCCAAATCAATGACGCGAATAAGGGCTTGATATTGGCTGTTCCTGGTTAAATCGTTTGTGTCCATGTTTCTGCATTATGGACGAAAGTTGTGTTTCTGCATTGATAAAACCAAAGAGATATACATGTTTACGTACATCATTTGGTAATTTAGCAACAAAAATGAAACGCAAACAATAAAAAAATTCCCCATAAATGTATGAATCATACGTTTCTCAACATCGTTATCAAATCAAACACGTGACAATTCAGGTACATGACAAGTCAGGCGTTCTCAAATATCTCAAGGTCATTATATGGGCACTGATATCACTCTAATCAGTTTGAACACAACACAATGTACGACTTAAGCATGAGTGGGACGTTGACACCGGTATTTTCTGACGATTTATGGTTATATTAGTAGTATATATTCATTTTGAACGAGGTCGGGTTCTATACTTAAGAATGTTCGATCATAGTTCGAATTTACTCTCCCACTCGGCGGCCTGTACCATACTTGTTTTGCTCTACTTTTTATGCGCTATCAGATGAGTCTATTTACAACTATCGCTATTATTAAAATGTAAGAGAAAACAAGTTGTAAATATAACGCTCAATAGCGCCAGTTTTTGAACATGGCGTCACTTTCGATCAAGATTATCGGCTTAAACCGAACATTTATGTTCAGACCAAAAAAAACATGGTAACGCTAAAAAAAATCAGTATACCCTGAATAGAATTCATATTGTTATCATTAGTGCTCATTTCGTGCTGATTTCTTCCGTTTTAAGTTGTTCGCAAGAACAACTAATGTTGAGAGGGAGTTTTGCAAATCGCATGGGCTTAGCTACAGCAAGAACGATAACCACTGCATCTGCCTGTGCACACTGAATATCCTGTTTAAACTTCACCACTGGTGGTACATTGCAGGCAGTGAGTATGTGTATGTAACCAATAGTGTTTAACAGTTTGTGCGACGACATTGGCAAGTTTGTCATTGAAATCTGTACATATTGGCTGTGTTCAGGGAAAACGGGGCTTAATGCATGTCAAATAAGTGTTGTCCTGTGCACACTGATTAGCCTGTGTAGTGCAAATCAAGGACGCCACTTTCTGATTTTATGGTGTTTTTCGTTTAAAGTGTATCTGGTACTGGGATGACAATTAATGCATATGCATTAAGCCCTAAGACATAATGCATTAAACGTCTGTCATGTCGGCAAAATTGTTGATCAATAATTTAAAGAAAATAAATAAAGTGTTAAATACACATAACACAACATGTACATGATTCTAGGCTTGTTATTTTTTAGTAAGGCAACCACAATTTTAAAGATGGTTGCCAGTGCAGCAACCAATTGCGAAAAAAGAGACATATTATTGTTATTTAGTCTTAGTTATCTCTATAACATAAATATGAAGATAAACAGTGCACCCACATCTCGACCTGTGCTTTAAGACACACTCTTAATAAATTTGAATGGGTTGTGTTTATTTCAAACTTGCGATATAAAAAGCTATAACATAATTTTGAAAACTGAGTTGCGTCTAAGATTATGCAATAGCGAACAACTTCAGTGCCTTCAGCGCTTTGATTCATGAAAATTACTTAACCGGTTTATAAGGGATGATTCAGAGCAGCTTATTTGTAAGTCAAGTTATCAGGCTATGTGACAAATCGGCACTGTTAACTTAAAGTTAACCTGTCACAAATGGATGTTTGTAGCTACTCCAAGCCTACCTAAGGTCAAATTCCACATACAATTAACGTAGGATGATATTGTTGGATTGGTTATTTTCATAAGCAACAACTGTTCCAGTATTCAAGCGTTGAATCAAATGCTGTTGCTGTTAGACGAAACGGTACAATTTATGTAAACAAACTTACAGCAAAATCATTTCAAAGCAACAATTATGAATAAGTATTAATAAGCTGTAGTGTTATTCACTCTCTTTTTTTGCCGAAACGGTAAAATCTGATTAATGGCGGAAAAACTGAAGGACAGACTAACGGACTGACACACAAACAGACAGGAAAAGTGGGTCTCTCGCTTGAAGGTTGGGGTCGTACAAATAAAAAAGCAGTCTTTATAAATTGTGTTCGCCAAAATAAGAAAATAAATCATCTCAATATTGTCTTACATCGCTCTGGATGTTTTCAATGATGCTTGAACAACCTAGTTGCGGTAAAGTGTTACAAATAACGATGCACTAAAATAGTATCGAGATCATGGTCACTAAATCAAATATTTGCCTGAACAAATATTGTTATACCCTCATGTTCAGGGACACAAGACGTCGCACTGTTTTGTCCCATTTTTGAATAGACTCGATGACATGTGTATAAGTTGTTGAGACATTTTTTTAATGTAAAGAGTTCATAAACATTACATAAAGATTTGAAATAACAATTTGAATAATCATATTACCTTGACATATATGCACTAAGAAAATATAAGTTACGAATGTAATTATCAAAAGTCAAGACTATCATCTCATATGAACAAAAAAATTAAGGCATACAAATATCCCCAAAAACGAACGAAAATGTAATATATTCACCTACAATGATACACGAGTATCTCTTTGTTAAAGTATGTCCTCATTATATGAATATAAGAAAAAATAGATCAACACATTTTATTATAACAGACCTAGTATGCATACATTTATACTTTTATGAGTAAATACAAATTATACAGTTCCGATTAAACGTGCGTTAAATTGTAAAAGGGCATTTAAAATGAGTATCAAGGCTTGAAGTGCACACGTGTAATTAAGTAAATTTAATGTTTATTACAAATTAAATTTAAGAATTTTTATGTTTATTTGTTAGTTTTCTGTACATGTAACGATCATCTTTATTTGATTATGTTATATTACTACATGTATACTATCTGTTATATTATGTTTTGTTCTGTAAAGTCATGTTTAGCATAATGGGAACGCAATACTTTCAATCATATCGCCTTGAACACAAACCTGACAGCGTAAAATTGGTAAACATATTAATAAATCTATCTGACAAGTGTGACCTACACTCCAGATATTGTTTATTTATGTTGGTCATGTCATGATCGTTAATGTATCACATAAACATAGCTGTGCGTGGTGTAGACTGTGTACTTTAAGTTTGTTTGGATGAAAACCACTCGTCAATGATTCAATATTTTGTTTACTTCAGTCAAACAAAGAGTTGTGAACAGGGTTTAAGAAAGTTTTTCTATGTATATTTCCAAATGCTCTACCAGCTAGTAATATTATTTTGATGAATGGCTTATAATGTTATGAGTTCTTTTTTGGTTAGTAGAGTATTAAGAAACTACAAATACGAGAGTTGCCCAATTTCAAAATGAACACAAGGAATCCGTGTTTTTTCAATTACATGCACGATTTTCTCGAACCATTGTTGTTTTAGCAGTTGTGTAATATACTATACTTCAATGTACATGCAATTTGTTAATAATATTTAACATGCCTCAGAAGAAAATTAGTGAAGGGCATTGTTTTAGGCCTTTTGAGATGCAAATGCAGTTANTTATTATTATTATTATTATTATTATTATTATTATTATTATTATTATTATTATTATTATTATTATTATTATTATTATTATTATTATGAAACCGCAGTACAATACCCTTAATTGCCAAAGAGTATTCAATTCAAGAACGTAATATATCCATTACAGAGCAGGGGCCCCTTTTCCCAAACATATCGTACGACAATATATGTTAAGATACATTTTTGAATAGTACAATCGCTAAGAATCAACCTCAATATTTGTTCAGTAAATCTGTTAATTCCCTTTTACATTTTTTATTTAAAGAGCATAAGTAATTGCTAAGTTGTTGTTAATCGTCATTCAATCGAACCATGGAGTTGGCGTACGATCATTGATAAGGCAGGACCCAGTTTCGTATGATGGAATCTATGTAGTATAAGTCCATACTATTTCCAAATAAGAATCAAAGCGCTGAAGGCACTGAAGTTGTTCGCTATTGCATAATCTTAGACGAAACTCAGTTTTCAAAATTATGTTATAGCTTTTTATATCGCACGTTTGAAATGAACACAACCCATTCAAATTTATAAAGAGTGTTTCTTAAAGCACTGTGTGTGCACTGTTTATCCTCATATTTATGTTATAGAGATAACTTAGACAAAATGTGCGCATTGCACAGGCTAATCAGTGTGCACAGGTTTATTTTATTTGACATGCATAAAGCCCTGTTTTCCCTGAAAGCAGCCAATATGAACAGATTTCAATGATAAACTATCCAATGTCGTCGCACAAGCTGTTAAACACTATTTATTACATACACACTCGATAAACCGTTAAATGATTTAAATGTAAACAGCGGGTTTAAAGAGAAGACAATCCGCAAGATCTGTCTGCAGTGTACCTGTATAAAAAGGCAGATGAGGTGGTTATCGTTCCTTGCGTAGTTAAACAGCATACTGAATTGCAAAACTCCCTCTACATTAGTTGTTCGCTTGCGCGAACAACTAAAAAAATATACCTCATACCAATAAAATACACATTAATGAAATGAGAGTGTATGTCATCGTCCTCGGTTCATTTTCGTCCAGCGCTGTTGACACTCTATGTATGTTTAGTTTGACCAAAGCGTCCATTGACAGGACTGACCATGAATACGTGTGTGTTAATTAAGAGCATGTATAATTAGACTGGTCAATTATAGTTCTTTCGATGCTCGCAGGCTTGTGTCAATGTAATTCGAAATTTTCGTAAAGAAACGTTGTTTGAACTGTTAACAGTGTTTTGCAATATGGGCGATTATGTTCATACCAATATAGCAACCATCAAATATTGAAACGATGTTAATAGTGATGTTAAGTAGCCATTTAATTAGACATTAACATGGTTTTCTTTGTAGTGTACTCAAAAGATGATAATGTTGTTCGCCGATTAATTATGTGTCTGTGGCAAAATAGACTGTAGTTTTTTTTACATTGTAATATGGATTGGTCATATAGTTTAATTACTTTGAAATAATTTAAGACAAATTACCTTGTCAGCTTGTAAACTTTGATTTAAAATCATTTACATGAATGTTGATGGCTGTCCATTTAAACAGAAACAATAATAGTGCAAGCTGCAAAAATGAGTACATAAAAAAACACTGAGCTCTTTTTGAAATACGAGGCAGGGTTGGAGATGGCATGTTTATAGTTAGCCTATAGACATAGATGAATTTTTAGTTGTTGAATCATAGGCCTTTGAAACAGAAACAGCTTAATTTGTGTTAAGGATGTCAGGTGCATCGGTGTGAAACCACCGGGCTTGTTTCTAGTATATTTGCGAAATACGTTTTTTTTAGACATTTTTGGAATCGGTGCAAAAAAGAACTTTCCGATTTAGGTACAACATCCACGACTTAATTATTCTAACTAGATACAGTGAAATGTCCGTTAATATCAGATAAGTGTTTCAAATTCAAAACACTTAACTCTGGAGTTTCCCTTTTCGTGTTTGTATAAATTAAAACCAAGTATGTAACTAAAGCTAGAGGCGTTGTATCGCATCGTAACACGATACATTTGATTACACACGTGTTTATTATCATAAATAAACATTCGTCGATATTTAATGGAACTGTCTTATAATACCATAACTTGTGATATAACGTCAATCTGAGTGTGCATGAATGCCTGTACCCATTATATATACATGCATAATAACAATATATAAATACATAATTTGAATATATACAGATAAAGAATTAATATATAAAGATATAATTTTCTTATATATAGATAAAATGTAAAAATATACAGATACGAATGTATTATACATAGATAATATTCCATTTTATAAAGGCATAACTTCTTTATATGAAGGCAAAAGATCTTTATATGAATGCCTGTAACCTATATATATATATGCATAATCACAATATATAAATACATAATTTGAATATATACATATAAAGCATTAATACATAAACTTATAATTTTATATCACTATATAAAGTGCTTTCATCATTATAATACTACTGAAGAGTAAATATTTTTGCACGCACCGGAAAATCGCGCGGTAGTCTACAACATGGCAGATGACGCCGTTTAGAGTGTTTTTCATTTAATTGATTTACATTCAGTCACTGTATCAAAATTGTATCAGTCCAAAAATAGAACTATTGAGATTTGTAAATCGTTAGAAGCTAACCAGTTTAAGATTTTTAACGTATTTTTCAAATTTATCTGCATATACAGACGATATGTGTTTATATAATTACTATTTATGTTTATATAAAGGTCTTTTGCCTTTATTTAAACAAGTTATGCCTATTTATAATGAAAAAATGCCTAATCTGTATATATTCAAATTATGTATTTATATATTGTGATTATGCATATATATATAATGGTTACAGGCATTCATATAAAGATCTTTTGCCTTCATATAAAGAAGTTATGCCTTTATAAAATGGAATATTATCTATGTATAATACATTCGTATCTGTATATTTTTACATTTTATCTATATATAAGAAAATTATATCTTTATATATTAATTCTTTATCTGTATATATTCAAATTATGTATTTATATATTGTTATTATGCATGTATATATAATGGGTACAGGCATTCATGCACACTCAGATTGACGTTATATCACAAGTTATGGTATTATAAGACAGTTCCATTAAATATCGACGAATGTTTATTTATGATAATAAACACGTGTGTAATCAAATGTATCGTGTTACGATGCGATACAACGCCTCTAGCTTTAGTTACATACTTGGTTTTAATTTATACAAACACGAAAAGGGAAACTCCAGAGTTAAGTGTTTTGAATTTGAAACACTTATCTGATATTAACGGACATTTCACTGTATCTAGTTAGAATAATTAAGTCGTGGATGTTGTACCTAAATCGGAAAGTTCTTTTTTGCACCGATTCCAAAAATGTCTAAAAAAAACGTATTTCGCAAATATACTAGAAACAAGCCCGGTGGTTTCACACCGATGCACCTGACATCCTTAACACAAATTAAGCTGTTTCTGTTTCAAAGGCCTATGATTCAACAACTAAAAATTCATCTATGTCTATAGGCTAACTATAAACATGCCATCTCCAACCCTGCCTCGTATTTCAAAAAGAGCTCAGTGTTTTTTTATGTACTCATTTTTGCAGCTTGCACTATTATTGTTTCTGTTTAAATGGACAGCCATCAACATTCATGTAAATGATTTTAAATCAAAGTTTACAAGCTGACAAGGTAATTTGTCTTAAATTATTTCAAAGTAATTAAACTATATGACCAATCCATATTACAATGTAAAAAAAACTACAGTCTATTTTGCCACAGACACATAATTAATCGGCGAACAACATTATCATCTTTTGAGTACACTACAAAGAAAACCATGTTAATGTCTAATTAAATGGCTACTTAACATCACTATTAACATCGTTTCAATATTTGATGGTTGCTATATTGGTATGAACATAATCGCCCATATTGCAAAACACTGTTAACAGTTCAAACAACGTTTCTTTACGAAAATTTCGAATTACATTGACACAAGCCTGCGAGCATCGAAAGAACTATAATTGACCAGTCTAATTATACATGCTCTTAATTAACACACACGTATTCATGGTCAGTCCTGTCAATGGACGCTTTGGTCAAACTAAACATACATAGAGTGTCAACAGCGCTGGACGAAAATGAACCGAGGACGATGACATACACTCTCATTTCATTAATGTGTATTTTATTGGTATGAGGTATATTTTTTTAGTTGTTCGCGCAAGCGAACAACTAATGTAGAGGGAGTTTTGCAATTCAGTATGCTGTTTAACTACGCAAGGAACGATAACCACCTCATCTGCCTTTTTATACAGGTACACTGCAGACAGATCTTGCGGATTGTCTTCTCTTTAAACCCGCTGTTTACATTTAAATCATTTAACGGTTTATCGAGTGTGTATGTAATAAATAGTGTTTAACAGCTTGTGCGACGACATTGGATAGTTTATCATTGAAATCTGTTCATATTGGCTGCTTTCAGGGAAAACAGGGCTTTATGCATGTCAAATAAAATAAACCTGTGCACACTGATTAGCCTGTGCAATGCGCACATTTTGTCTAAGTTATCTCTATAACATAAATATGAGGATAAACAGTGCACACACAGTGCTTTAAGAAACACTCTTTATAAATTTGAATGGGTTGTGTTCATTTCAAACGTGCGATATAAAAAGCTATAACATAATTTTGAAAACTGAGTTTCGTCTAAGATTATGCAATAGCGAACAACTTCAGTGCCTTCAGCGCTTTGATTCTTATTTGGAAATAGTATGGACTTATACTACATAGATTCCATCATACGAAACTGGGTCCTGCCTTATCAATGATCGTACGCCAACTCCATGGTTCGATTGAATGACGATTAACAACAACTTAGCAATTACTTATGCTCTTTAAATAAAAAATGTAAAAGGGAATTAACAGATTTACTGAACAAATATTGAGGTTGATTCTTAGCGATTGTACTATTCAAAAATGTATCTTAACATATATTGTCGTACGATATGTTTGGGAAAAGGGGCCCCTGCTCTGTAATGGATATATTACGTTCTTGAATTGAATACTCTTTGGCAATTAAGGGTATTGTACTGCGGTTTCATAATAATAATAATAATAATAATAATAATAATAATAATAATAATAATAATAATAATAATAATAATAATAATAACTTTATTTCACGAAGATAACACATTAAGAAAATAACATTTCTTTTTTACAATGTGGTCTTCAAAAACACAGTATATGTAAATATAAGTCAACAATGTCAAGCATACTGCAGTCAGCCTTAAAATAATCATTGATAAACATAATAACACAAATGGAACAACTGGCGATATTCCTACCAGAATGTCTGGGGTTGGGGTGAAAGGTTGGCATCCCCAGTGAAAATACCCCAAATGTACCACGACAGGAACACCTTGCGATCAAGAGATGCGTTATTACCCTCGAGCCCCAGTATAACTTCCTCATTTGCTGCACAAGTGGCGTCCTTCTTGAATTGTATTCATTTAAATCAATTGCAAACATAGGAAGTTAACTTTGACCTTCAAATGCATGAGTTTCCTGGTAATTATATTTCCTCCAACATTTTATTGTTGGGCGATTGTTTTTAAGTTTTTGATATATAAAAAAAAGCAATTGTTTTTCAGATCGGTCCAAACCGGAGCGAATGTCACGACGACCTGTCTAGTTTACATCAGATATTACCATTGGGGTTGTTTGAAATCGATCAACCGATAATGTGCGATAACCTTGCAGGGTTAATGTCGGGGCAGCATATCGTTCCAGTGCGTCGCCGGTATTTAGCCTTTGATGATCTAAATGGCCACATACTAGTGTGTATGCCCTGAAATGACCTACCTGTGCCCGTGCGTTTGATCCGCCAAGCGTTTAGATGTAAACACTATAACGCCTCTCCCACACAGTTTGTCGTCGTATTAAGTTAACGTCGAAGTTGCGAAGGTAAACTATCAATCGGACATTGCACGTGTTACCCGGTCATGGTCTGGTAAAAATCACCCAGAGGTATTGCTTTATAACCACATATACTCAGGCTAATCTCAAACACCGTTTCCAGAATTAAATATTGTATAGACATTAGATGTACCTATGATTCAACGCTCTCTCGCACTTCACTGCCCGATATTTCAAACAAACACATTCTAATCTTGTCAGAAGGTATTTTTTTTTAAATACCCATTTATCAACAACTTAAGGTCGTGACAGGACAGGCGAGTACAAATTATCAGTCTTAAGGCCGAATTGTTGACACTGATTTTACGTTTATCAGTCTAAATAAGTCAACAGTCATCTTTTCTGGCATGAGTATGTTAACACTCTTGTACATATTTTTTTTTGTATGAGCCTGTCTCTGTGAAAAGGGGGTTAAATGCATGTGCGTAAAGTGTCGTCCCAGATTAGCCTGTGCAGTCCGCACAGGCTAATCAGGGACGACACTTCCCGCTGTCATGATATTTATCGTTTAAAGCCAGTATCTTCTAAGCAAAAAAACTAGTTTATGAGGAAAGTGTCGTCCCTGATAAGCCTGTGCGGACTGCACAGGCAAATCTGGCACGACACTATACACACATGCATTAAACCCCTTTTCACAGAGCGAGGCTCATATAGAAAGTAAGCTTGTACGTTATAACGCCAATTTGTTTTGCTAAATACAAATTGTTTAATCAAATGCATCGTAGTAAAACAAATCCGATACATTCATTAATTACATCAGATAAACCTTGACATATATTTTGGATAATCTTTAACCGAATGTTTTGCTTTTTGAAACACTGTATGATACAGAAGACATTTCAGCGTATCCAGTTAGAGACACACCGTCCGAAACCTTAATCCAAAATCAAAGCGCTGAAGGCACCGAATGTGTTCGCTATTGCATAATCTTAGAAGCAACTCATTTTTCAAACTTATGTTATAGCTTTTTATATCGCAAGTTTGAAATGGACACAACCCATTCAAATTTTAAAGAATGTGTCTTAAAGCACAGGTCGAGATGTGTGTGACTGTTTATTCTCATATTTATGTTATAGAGATAACTTAGACAAAATAACAACAATATGTCTTTTTTTTCACAATTGGTCGCTGCACTGGCAACCATCTTTACAATTGTAGATGCCTTGCTTTAGAATTGTAGTTGCCTTGCTTCAAAATTGTAGTTGCCTTGCTAAAAACAAGCCTATAATCATGTACATGTTGTGATATGTGTATCTAATACTTTGTCTATTTTCTTTAAATTATAGAGAAACAATTTTGCACACATGACAGACTTTTAATGCAGCTTTAAGCCCCGTTTTCCCTGAAAGCAGCCAATATGTACTGATTTCAAATTTAAACTTACCGATGTCATCGCACAAGCTGTTATAAACACTAGACTGGCCAATATGTCCCACAAGCTCTTCATTGACGTACCATGAGGATCTAAAGTCACGAATTCTTCCTTAGGAAGATTTATATCTTCATAAGGGACAATTAAAACTTCCTAATATAAATCTTCCTTAGGAATATTTAATTGTTCGTAAGGAAGAATTCG